>JABUQX010109494.1:0-7500 GCA_015478945.1 Trachelipus rathkii
CGGTATAAAACTGTTCAGTTTCGGGTGGGTGTTTAACCGTTTTCCGCATTTTTATCGTAAACGCTTTCGCGTTTTCGTGCGCCCTTCACCGGAGAAACACATTAGATATCCAGTTCAATAAATTTATAAATATGAATACTGTCTACCTTTTTTTAGTTATTTTATTAATTATTACTATTTGAAATATTAACTGTGTTTTATAAGCAATCTTTTTTTTTTTTTTTTTTTTTTTTTTTTTTCTCTCAGTCCCGAATAAAATTGGTTGTATACTTAAACTATAAGAAAGTAAGACTTCTACAAATACTGTACAGTATATCTACAGTACCTCGGATGATACTTTTGCAAAAGTGTAATTAAATTACTTACTGTAATAACTTATAAAAAAGATAATATCTTGATGCCAAAAAATATAGGAAGACTATGCCTATAAATTGTTGGCATCTTTAATAGAAAGAGGTAAATAAGTGGCAAACAGTGAGAAATAAATAAGAGTAGAAGTTCATATCAATGTTGATTGAAGTTAGGAGATCTTCGCCAACGGATTTTACATGTAAATAGAAGAGACGTGCTCGTTAGGCAAACTCAAAGGGCGTATGCATACTACACGTGGATATTTAAGTTCAAACCTGATATATCACACTAAATCGAAATTAATTAATAAAGGATGATTTAGTATGAAAGAAACATCCAGTAGATGAAAATATTCAAAGTCAGCTATTCCTGTATGAAACTAACCCTCAGTAGATAAAAATATTCAAAGAGGGCTATTCGTACATAAAAATAATGCCCGGTAGAAGTAGATACGAAATTAAAATCTATTTTTTAAAGTAGATACGTAAGTAAAATACATGTGCACAAGTAGAGGTGTATACGTTATTAAGGTCCACCGGTAGATGTAGATGCAAAATCTAAATCGTAAGAGTAGATATGCAATTGAAATATGTAGATAAATAGCTAAAATCTATTTCGCAAAAGTAGATATGTAGTTAGGATCCACTTTATTGGCGGATAAGCAATTAAAATCTACCAGTAGAGGCAGATAGGCACTTTAAAATGTCTTAGCAGAAGTAGATGAATAATTAAGATCCACCTGTAGATAAATAAGGTATTAAAATGTATATCGCAAAGATATATACGTAATTAGGATCCACCCTGTAAGAAGGTAAGAAATTAAAATTGTATTCTATAAAATAGATATACAATTAAAATCTACCAGTTTGAGGTAGATACGCAAATAAAGCTTATTATATAGAAAGATAAGATCAAATTAATATCAACCATATAGGTAGATAAGCAATTATACTACCCCGCAAGGTATATAAATAACAAATAATATTGGTAGAAATATATAAACAATTAAACACTACCTTTCAGAAGTAGATAAATTATAAGTAATAATGAGTTGAATTAGATAAACAAATATACACTAACCCGTAAAATAGATAAACAATGAGTAATACTTGGTAGAAATTTTTAAACAATTAAACACTACGATGCGGAAGTGGATAAACAATGAGCAATATTCTATAAAAAATAAATAAACAATAAGTAATATCAAATATTAAAAATAATAATAACAATAACAATTATCAATTTTAAACATCTAGTTAAAATATATATTAAAAAAGCAACCATATTATTATTATTATTATTATTATTATTATTATTATTATTATTATTATTATTATTATTATTATTATTATTATTATTATTATTATTATTATTATTATTATTATTATTATTATTATTATTATTATTATTATTATTATTATTATTATTATTATTATTATTATCTTATTATTATTATTATTATTATTATTATTATTATTATTATTATTATTATTATTTTGCGCTTCCTGCAGAAGAGAAAGGTTGAAGTTGATGTGCAAAGACGAGACAGTTTACGAAGGACAGTCTCAGAAGCAGAAGTTTTGAGGTTCACAAATAAAACATCAGGACTTTACGCCCATACAAGGGTACGGCTACTTAGAGAGAGCAGAAATGGTATCTTTATATAATAAGAAATTACAATGTATTGGGCAAAATTGAGTTTGATGGTCGGTGAATACATAGAATAGCTCCGGAATCGTCTATGGTGTAGAAGGAGGCGAACGTTTGAGCATATAAATATAATATATATATATAATATATATATATTATATGATAATATATAGTATATATATATATTATATAGTATATATATATGTATATATATATATATAGCTTTTTCTGATCTTATCTGCGGCAGTAACTAAATTATTACGTCATTCTTTATATTTTATTTCAAAAGTCTGATTAAAATTAAAATGCTGCCTCCGGCCATGATTACTATAAATTTTTTGACTCAAAAACTTATAAAAACATCAATAGACCAAAGAAAATAAAGGTGCACTACAAAATGTAAAATATTGATTACTTGATAACTACTGCATATTTTACCCCAGCTTCAATAAGTGGATAATAAGTACATCTGTTTAAAAAAAATTCAAGCATCATTTTTTATATCCTTTATATATATATATATATATATATATATCTATTATATATATATATATATATATATATATTATAATATATTATATATATATATTATATAGTATGAGAGTACAACTTGGGCCTGACAACCGTCTGCTTAAATCATTCCTACGCTGGTTAGGGTTATCTTACCTACTAAAATTTGGCCGCTATTCAGTGGACGACGTAACCTCGTTACGAACGAGGTTTACGGGGCCGTGCACCCCGGAGGGGGTGCTGGTCTAAAAATAAGAAATGACGCGGTAGAAGGATGAGTTTGGAGATTTGCATAGAGAAAGGAAGGAAGTATGGAGGTGTGGTGCGGAGTCATGAGTCGGAATCCAAGGGAACCCCCTCCGGAGGGGTCCCCTGAAAAAAAAGAATGCAGTCGGAATGCATGAGAAGTGGAAGAAAGGAGTCGTAGTCGAGTCAGAGAAGGAAGGCGTGAGAATGAGTCTGAGTCAGAGGAGTCGAAGTTTGGCACGGCAGCGGTGCTGGAGCGAGGACGTTGTTAGTTAATAATATTCGTTAAGCCCATACTGTTGACCCTATATAGTATATGATATAATATATATATATATATAATATATATATATTAATATATATATATATATATATATATATATATATATAATATCTATATATATATATATATATATATATATATATATATTTTATAAGGTCGTAGAACTTGATTATGAGGGTTATAAGTTGGCAAGGTGTCCTGGGAGCCCACCTGAAGTTGTGTCCCAGAGAATAGCACGAATGCGTGACAGAAGAACTAAGGAAGGAAGAAGGAGGAAGGAAGATGTGGAAGAAAAAGGGGAATAGGAGAAGAAGTCAGAATTGTACCGGCATCGGTGCTGGGGTGCGGTGTGGTGCTGCACTTAGTAAACATTCGTTTTAGCCCATATTGGTATTCAATGTTTATTTTATAAGGTAATAGAACTTGATAGGAGGGATTCAAGTTCCTAGTTAGATTTCTGGAGATAACCTCCCTGAGGGGTGTCCAATGAATAAAAGAAGAAGAAATGCAAGGAGTGCAACCAGAAGAAGAAGGAGGAATGAAGAAGAATGAGGAAGGAGAAGTCTCATGTGTTGGAGCAAATGAGCCATAGCCTGCACTGGTGCAGAGCGTGCTGGCAGAGTTAGTAAATATTTGTTTAATAATACAATATTGGTATCAGAATATATATTTATAAGATCGTAGATCTCGAATAAGATAGTTTCAAGTTCGTAATGGGTGCCTGGGGACTCATCGGTGGGGGTTCCCAACAGAAATAAAAAAAGAAATGCATGGAATGCAAAACAGAAGAAGAAGAAGGATGAAGGACTGGAGGAAGAGCACGGATGCATCCTACAAAAATAACCCGTTTTCTAGAGGTTGAAGACTGACATTTCTTGTTCCAATCTCGTTTTCTTTTTAATAAACGTCAACTAAAATATACTTTTTCCTAAGTTAACCCATGCATATATTGTTTGCTATTTGTGTTTTATGTTTCAGTTTACATTTTTTCTTTGAGTTTAATTTTTTTTAAATTTAAATTCCTAATTTATTTTCAAATTTTTATTATTTTTTATTTTTTTTTTAATTTATTTTTGTTTTATTTGTTTAAAACATTTTGTTTTACTAAATATTTTATTCTTTTCATGTTTATAACGTAAAAAATTTGCCCTTTTACACACCCTAAATCAGTAAATCAGTAAATCAGTAAATCAGTAAATCAAACCACACATCCCTCCCTCCCACCCATCCATGATCTAATGATCTATTGATCTATTGATTCAAGTTATATTTGTATACCATAAAAACCTATTTTTATTTTTATTTTATTTTGTTTAGGAATATATTTTTTCTTAATTTTTATTATTTTTTATTGTATATAAAACAATTTGCGATTTTACACACAGAGAAAACAGGAAACAGTAATATTTTGTCGTTTTGTCCCTGCTACCCTGCTGTAAAGCAACCATTTCATGATCTATTCAAGTAATCCTATCGATCCTTATACATGAGCAAGTCCATTTCAGTATCTTTTGGATAAACATAACATAAAAATAAGTGCTTTATTTACTGACCAATGAAGATATCCTAACGTAACAAAGTTTCCATATCAATAAAACTAACACATAACTGAACTAAAAAATATAATATACAACAACAAACCTAACATACCTTACGCCCGAATAAAAACTGCAACATTAACAAGTTTATTGCTTAACAACAGTAATGTAACTAGCATTTAACACAAAACGTAACCTATTCCCTCTTTTCAAACATATCTCTGACATATCATTGTTTCATTTAACACTAAAATATTAATATTTAAACTAATTTTCCCTATCTTGAAAAATAATCAAACTGAGCACGAAAATACCTAACGTAACAAAGTTTTCACTTTAATAAAGCTAACATAGCATAATCTGAACTAAGACAATAATGTATGAAAACACTGTCATATTTAAAACAAGTAAATTACCATTAACAATTCTCCTGTTAAGATAAATAAAGTACTAACACTGCATCAAAACGTAACCTATTCACTCTTTTTCAAACATATCTCTATCATATCATTTTTTTTTTTTAAATTAACATAGTAATATTTATAAATTTATCAAAACCTACGCTAATTATCAACTGACAATGAATAACTGCTACGTACAAGTTTTCAAATCATACAAGCTACATATCTAATCGAATAAGAACATAGCGTACAACGACAAAGCTTAACATTCCATACGCGCGAATAAACTGCTAACATTAACAAAGCTTCATACTTAATAACAGTAAAGTAACGAACATTGCTTCAGAAGCAACTTATTCATACTTTTCCAAACAATTCTAACATATCATGTTATTTTACATAACATAGTAATATTTAACAACAATTTATCATAACCTTACCTAATTATCATCTGCTATACGAATATACGCTCACACGTAATAAAGTTTTCAACCATCAATAAAACTAGCATATCATAATCTTAACTAAGAACATAATATCAACGATGACTAACATACCTTTACGCGCGAATAAATTGCTAAGATTAACAAAGTTCCTTACTTAACAACAGTAATGTATCTAACATTGCATACAGAATGTAACCTATTCACACTTTTTCAAACAAATTTTTAACATATCATTATTCTTTTTGCATTAACATATTAACTATTTAACAAAAATTAATCATAACCTTGTCTATTATCATACTGACCAACGAATATAGGCTACGTAACAAAGTTTTGCATCAATAAGCTAACTATCAAAACTGAGCTAAGAATATAAATACACAACGACGAAACCTAACATACCTTTATCACGAATGAGCACAAAGGGGAGTTGTAAAGCGGTTAAGTGCCATCTCTCTGGAGTGGTCCCAAGTTAGTGAGAACTCGTCCTGAAATTGTTAGGTTATGGTATAGTAAAGATCTGAGATGTGATGTTTGAATGAGTGAGCGCATTCCTGAAAGCTTTTGTTTAAACATGAAAAGTAAACTAATGAAAGCCTCTGTGTTATATAGCCTCAAACCTGGGTAAGCATGATAGTTAGGTCTTTGTAGGGGAGAAGAAGGAGGAGGGTAGCTTTGTGTTAGGAATGGGAGGTATTTTTAGCGATATTAATACATGTAACTTGTTATGTTGCGTGTTTATTTGTACGTACGTTATGTCATGTTATTAGTTTAGGTGATATTATGTTAGCTTTACGAATGTTAAAACTTTGTTATGCTAGCTTTTATTCATCGTTCAGTATGTTAGTTAGGTTATGATATGACAAATATTACTTTGTTAATATTAAATTAACATTGCTATAGCATAGATATGATAGAAAATGGGAGATAGGCTAAGTTTTATGGTCAATGTTAGTTACTTACCGTTGATAAGTAAAGAACTTTGTTAATGAAAACTATTTATTCGAAAGTTAGGTATGTTATGTTCCTAGTTCAAGTTAGCATTTATTAGTTTGTCAGCAGCGATAGTTAGGTTATGATAATTTTTTTTAAGTTTTGTTAAATATTGCTATATATATATATATGCAAAAATAGCATTGTTATGTTATAAAAGGGGGATAGATTTGGAGTTTTGTATGACATTTTAGCTACTTTCTTTGCTAAATAGGGAACATTGTTAATGTTAGCAGTTTATTCATACGCAAGGTATGTTGGGTTTGTTGTTGTTTTACATTATGTTCTTAGTTCAAGTTAGCATTTATTAGTTTGTCAGTGTGATAGTTAGGTTAGATTATGATAAATTTTTGGTAAGTATTGCTAAACATTACTATGACAATGTAAAAATTAGCATTGATATCTTGGAAAAGTGAGGCTAGATTGAGTTTGTATGTAATGTTAGCTGCTTTATGTTTGATAAGTAGAGAGCTTTATTAATGTTAGCAGATTATTCATACGTAAGGTATGTTAGGTTTGCTGTTTTACATTATGTTCTTAGTTCAGGTTCTGCTATGTTTGCTTTATTGGTTAAGTTGTTAACTTTGTTAATGATAGCAGTTTATTCGTAGGCTGGGCGTGTTAAGTATGTTATGTTCTTAGTTTAGCTTTACTGAGGATAAAACTTTGTTATGTTTGCAATTATTCGTTTGGCTGCATGATAGTTAGGTAAGGTTATGCTAAGTGTTTGTTAAATATTACTATGTTAATGTAAAATTAACATTGATATGTTGGAAAGTGGTGTTAGATTGAGTTTTCGGTTAGATAGGGTCTTGGTATGTTATTTGGATATATAATGACTCATCCTTGGTCGTGATAGCGTTTTATTCTAATCTAGTGAAATTTGGGAATAGCGGTTATACCGATGATTTGGCAACATCGCTTTGTTTTTAAATTAAAACAACTTATGAAATAGTTTTGGTTGTCTATGTGATAGCTATGTTAGGCTGTGCTTAATTTCTGTTACGTTTGGTCAAATATTACTATGGCAATGTGAAATTAACACTGATTTGTTAGGGAAATTATAAGTTTTGTAAGATATT
>JABUQX010109495.1:0-17991 GCA_015478945.1 Trachelipus rathkii
TTATATATATATATTAAATAATATTATTAAATATATATATTATATAAATATATATATATATTATAATTATATATATTAATATAATATATATATTATAATATATATTAATAAAATTAATATATATATATTATATATTATATAACTAGATATATATATAATATATATTAAACTATTAATATATATTAATATATATAATTTAATATATAATATATATTAAATATATTATATTATAATATATATAAATATATATATATAATAGTAGAGGAGTAGTGTGTTTGTATGTGTGTGTTAATGTCTGTCTTCTTTCATGAGTGTCTCTATATGTCTATATACGTAAGTTTATTTATAAGTAGATATTCAAACTAAACAATTAAAAACAATAATACAAAATATGATTAATTAGACGCGAAATTAAAATTATATTAGTACGCTTACAGATCTCTTAATGATATATAGCAGCGTTATACGTTTTTTTATAGCAACGTAATTTCGGGCATAATATCATATGAGATACCGATTGTTTATACAAAAATTATTAATTAGTAAAATCAGCTGTAATCTAATGGTAAGCATGCGTATAGTTTAATTTGAGACAATAACAGCTGATAGAAAAAGTTATACAAATACTTACCTGACACAAAAAAATTAACGAAAATTATAGTTATTTTATTTTGTACAATATAAATATGATTTTATTCAATTCACTACTAAGTGTTTGCTTCATTAATGTAATATATTACGTAATTTGGAAAAGATAATTAATTAGATTTATAAAGCTAATTTCATGAACGAAACATTCATATCAAATATCAAGACGGGAAAGTACGGAAAGGAGGGAAGAAAGTATAGTTTGATTTTAGAGCATTAAACTCTGAAGGTGTAGAAACCTTATGTTAGCACTTTATTATGCGATGTAAGTATATAGTAGTACCCTAAGAATTTATAATATTACGTTTTATATGACACAACATAGGTGGATAATAGATTTATCACCACTTAACCAATATTTAGGAAATATTCTGATCTCTAACGCTTTTGAGGAGGCATTATTATTAACTATAACCTCTGGGAGCGAGAGAAAATATGAACATAGAACTGACACGCGATTTAATTGCCTCACGTCAAGAGTGCATCTAGCTCTGTTATATCGGAGAGTTACCTTCATGAGATATGGTTATATATTCTATATGACGATATAATATTATAGGGATTATACATACCTATATTAATGATATTTGATATACTAGTGGCGTATCGAGGGGGGGCCGAGGGGTAAAGGCCCTACTTTAACGGCCCCCCCCACACGGAACGGGAGCCCGGACAAAAAAAAAATTTCTCCACACCACCGTCTCTACCGCCAGTAGTGCATCACTACTCTCTCTCCACGACATAGCTTCTATGCAGGCTTATGTAGTGCTCTTTAGTGGCGAGAAGGTGTCTAATCCAGAGTTAAAACTAAGGTAGAGTTAAAACACAAAAAATAAAATCAGAAATATCTTATTAATCCATATCAAAAACTTACAAAAGGTATTATGATGCGTTCTAAAAGCAGAAGGCAGCTCATGAAATTTGGCTTCTCATGTCTTGGTAATTATATAGGTTAGAGGTAAAATGTAATATCAGGCAGAAACAGGAACCGAGAAACAATATTGTTAATCAAGATCTATATAGTTATATGAGGAGACCCTATTTCGATATGAAAGGAAAGCACGCAGTAACTTTATTAAAGAATGCTCTCTTGAAACTAGTGTTTGAGCAACTATTATAATAAGTATTAATAGTAATTAATAATAGAATCAAGATCTAGTATTGTTTTTATTTTGTTTTTTTTTAAACTAAAAGGAAATACCAGCCTCGAATCCGTGTAATTTTTCAAAGTCTGTACCGGAAGGGATGTATATTATACCTGGTCTAGACATGGGAGTGGTCAGCGAGCAGGAGTCCGGGGTCTCTCAGCCCCTTGAGAGCGCGTAGGAGCGGGCGATACACGTAACGGCCCGGTAGGGCCAGCAGCTTATATAACGGCGCTTTTGGCTATTTTTTCTTCCAATCCGAGATTCCCCCTCCGGGAGGGTCTCCGGAATCCCCGCTCTCTCCCTAACGGGGTACTGGAAAACGTCCCCCCCTGTGTTCCCCCGTCGGCTTCGAAGCCCCCTAGCATTGCCGAGGTTAGGGCGTTTAGTCTGTACCGGATCGTCTTGAAGATAAATACTTAACATATACTATATAATTTCTTAACTTTCACCCCCTCTTCTAATGTACACATGAGACAGGTAAAGAAAAGAAAGAGAGAAGAGAGAAAAAAAAAAAAAAAAACAAAATGCATATTCGCGACCTGCGGAGAGAGTCTATTTATATTGGCTGATGCACATACACACGATGCTCAACCCTTCTGCACGAAAAAAATGTTTATTTTATTTTATTTTAATTGATCCCGAGCTCTCCGTTCCAGCGTGTGGGGTGTAAGAGATTAACTGTCCATTTTCCGATTATATCCGAAGGAAAATTCAGAATCTGAGTCGAAAACAGAGATCCGCGTTAAGGGGAATCGAATTTTATTTTTTATAGAAATACTTTTTATCTTTCCGACTAATATATTATGTATATTATTATGACCTGTTCCTCACCTGAGACCGTTAGGCCGTATATAGCGTCTTTCTGAGAGCCATATTCCACCGGATTCTGAGTTCACTAGCGTCTGATATATACATTATTACATGGGTTAGAGAGTATAAGTGTATTAAAACGTTATATATCGCTTTTCAAACTTGGTATATTAATATAATATATAAGAGAGAGAGAGATGATGCGATAGAGAGAGAGAGAAGAGAGATGAGAGGATGGAATGAAGAACGAGAAAATGCACAGAGAGAGATGTGCAGAGATGATATGGATACACCTCAATCGCTTCCACGAGAAGATTCTAGAGACCCCCTAAAGGGGGTAAGCAGGGCGAGTCCCGACCTCGCTTAATATTCCTTTATGGAGCCAACGAACAATAATTTTCACGTTATTTGTCGTGTCACAGTAAAATATAACGCAGGTTAGTGGCTTAGAATTACGAAACTTAAACGTATCTGGGCTATAAATTTGGATTGTGATGTCTTATTATTGATTTTGTATCTTGTTCATATTCAAATCTCATCGAGTCTGGTCCAGGAGAGGAAGATTTACGAACATTCAAACTATTCCTATCTGCGTTGTCTACCATCCTCGAACGTTAATTCTTTTGAATTTCACTCAAGAAAATCAATATTCTACTCACCAAAAGGATTAAAAAATGCGAAATTTTTAATAACAAAGGGAAAAAATTATAATTTCTGTTTTAGGAATTCAGAGATCCAGTCGGAGACGGAGTAGTGAGCGTCGGATTCGGTAGACGTCCTAGAAAGAATACGGAGTTTGGGTTCGGTATTTCGGCGGGAGAATCACATTGGAGCATCCCACCCCAATTACCAGAGATGGAGTCCCACCTTTGAAAAAAAAAAAAAGAAAGAAGAAATGCATGGAATGCCAAAAAAAGAGGAAAGAAGAAAGGAAGAAGAAAGAAGGAAGAAAAGGAGGAGGAAAGGAGGAATGAGGAAGGAAGAATAAGGGAAGGAGGAGTCTGAGGAGTAGGCACAGACCACCGGTGCTGGAGCCACCCTCTCCAAAACGGAACTATTACCAATATATATGCGGTGTCAAAGTTAAATAACTAATTTATTGTGTTTAGAACATCATTATTATTCTTTATATACTAAATTAAATATAATGAGTATTTTAATATTTACTATACTATATATATATATACAGGTAATCTAATATTGAAAAGCGACGAACATTCACAAATAAGCTCAATGAAACAAAAAAAATAAAATTAATAAAATAAAATAAATATAAATATTAAAATTTCTTATAAACAATATTATTATGTTTTATAAAAACTATATATTTAATATACAAATTTTTAAACGTAGCAGTTTGGCTTGTATACTACCCCTAAGAACAATTCTTTTTCGGGGGGCAGAACAAAAATAGTTTTATAATAATAATATATATATAATACTTTAATATTACAATAAATTATCACTATACACTAATTAAATTCAATTAACAATAAACTCTAACCCACACTATAATTACTACCCTTCCATACCATATACCCTCTAATTACTATATAATAATATACCTATATACCTATATATATATATATATAATATATATATATATATTATATATTATATATACTCTATCATATATTCAATTAAATTTTAGATCTATATTGAATTAATATAGGCCTATTAAGTATATTATATATACTATATAATATATAACATTTCGTAATAAATATAGTAATTATATTTATTGGATATATATAAACATATATAACACTAAAATCAAATGTAATCTTTATAATCATAAGATTCAATAACAATTATATAATGTATACTTAGACGTAACAAAGTTGGAAAGGACCCAAATAAATTAAATTTTTTAATCACAAAAAATTAGAGGAAAGTACTTAATAAAGATACTATAATCTTTATGCAAGACTCAAAATCCTGTTAACCACTAAGAAATAATGTAAATATTGCTCTCTCAAAACTTCAATGAAAACATATCGGTAAAAAATTGTTGCGGAAAGTTGAGAATGACCAAATCCGAAAGAACACGGAACATCATGACATTTATAAATTTCTTTATGATATTCAAATAGTCTGTAATCACTCTAGCTCTAAATGTTTAGACAGGAGGTCATGCTCCAGAGTAACTATATCAGTAATCTCAACTCATAATATGTCATTCTCAAAGAGCATATTTTCCAGAAAGCGTCCATATAAAGCTGAAATAAGTATTCTTCTTCTCATCGAAGCAGTAGACACAGTAAAAATTGCCAGTATTGCAACAAGATGTAAATATGGAAATTGTGACTGCGACAAGAAACCTAGTCCGTCTATTGCTGTTTTTTGGACGAATCTGTGCTGTGATGCCATTTCAACTTCCAATAAACCCCCATTCCTTGCTTTTACTAAATTCTTCTAATTAAGGCTTTCGAGGTTCTTGTAAAATGTTACAACTCTCGAAATGCTTTCATTATGTCTTCTCATATTATCGGTCACCACTTAATCAATACACCTGTTGCAACAGGAAGAAGAATAATTTGTTCTTTTTAATGAATGTTGAATACAACTTACTACCTGATCATTCGCTTGCCTGAATTGATATCAATTAATTTCTCACACACATATATAATAGAGGTATATACATAATGGATGTACAATAAAAGTTTGTGGGTCGGAAGTTAGGAAATGTTGGGAATACCTGGATACACTTTTGTTTTGTGATAATTATCACTGGTGCAATTAGCAAAGCCCAATTGGCTGAGAGTAAAGTAATGCATAACCAGTGTCACACCATGAATAAAGCGTTTTTCTATTAATGAAGGGCCTCCAATACACATTCCTTATTGAAACTAAAAGTAACATTATCATGTTGACTAAGAGAAAATTCACTTAAATAATAGTTAGCACTTTCCTTGCAAACTAAGACACAGAACATATCAAAACGATTTCAAGTTTATGGAGATAAAGGACGTTACGAGAGATAATGAGATTATTACCTACAGAACCTAACATACAAAGATCACAGAGCGCAACACTTGAAACATAATCACTAGTCTATAAAGTTAAACTTAAAAACGCACCACGTCACGCTCGATTATTATGCAATATTAAACATCTATATATATATATTGTACTCAATTACATTGAGAAAATTTATTTTTCTATAACGTCTAAGATCATAAATCTTCTAGACAGGTGAGGACGAACCCCTCGTTAATTTACATTAACAAGAGCCCCCCCCATGGGTAATAACGTCAACCTTAACTACAAAAGAGTAATTAAGCATTAAATCAACCTATAGAACCTATAACTACAAGTACATTAATACTCATAATAATGGTAGTAATAGAGTAACTAATATAAAAAAAACAGAGTAAAAAGTTTTATGATATTTTTCAATTAATAAACTATGAATATACATATAAAATTACTATACTAGTGTATCAACACCCATATAGAATATATATATATATATATAATTATATATAACAATAAAATTACCAACACTACATATATATAATATTCACACGAACTACGTGGTTGAGAGAGCTCGGGTTTTATCAATTAACACACACATACTTCACTGACTCCACCAAGAAGAAAACAATATATTATCTTACAAGAATAGTCAAACAAGAATATCAGTGACATCAGAGCATTAGATTCAACAGTAACAGACCTCACGACACACAACAAGAACCCACCCACACCATCACACTCACACTACCACCAAATCTATCACATCAACCCTAGTGGACTACTAAAATGTGATTCATTGATAAAAAATACTATTAGATATAATAAAGCTATTGATTGATCATACACACGTATGATCTAAAATATGATAATAAGAGTCAAATATTAATTGAGTTTGATTGAGCAAGTGTCGTAAAATAATATACAGTAAATTAGTAATTATGTATTTATTCCTACATCTCTAGCTAATCCTCACCCACATGAAATCTAGATCTATCGTTCAAGATTACTCACTAGTACTATATCTGGTATGTTACTACAAACACCCAAAATTATATAGATCAGCAGTGTATTCAGTCGATATCACACTTATAACCATGTCAACACAAAAGAAGACATCTTGCCGGTGCAAATTTTTACATACTCTTCTGTTATGTATAGCGAGCGATAAAAGTTTATATGATAGAAGTATACATGTAATGAAACAAACAGCGACCTTGACACACCCTTATATCATGTCTTATGATGTCATAGTTAGAGATGGATCTACAAATCTGTCTACTTGCTCACGACTTATGAGAAGTCAAACTGAGTCAATTTGTCTAAATTGTTGAGATATCATACTATCATAATTTCTGTACTACTAAACCAACAATCACAACACACGAGAGATATCGAGCACACTACACACACATTATTTACATATTTAAAATTTGAGTGCATCAGGGTAAACTAAGTAAATCAGCACGAAAAACAATCTAATCACACACATCACAGACCACCCAAGTTCACACCACACCAAACAACACCAAGCCATGAATGGACACGCGAGTAGCCATATGACTCGCATATATAACTCGGACTGATGAGTCAGCTTATACCAATTCTCGAGTAAACACTAGATACCGCGTAGTAGAGAAGTACTAATCGGAAGTCGCGAGTATTTCTTAGTTTATCGTATCTTTAAAACTATATCAAATGTTTCTTCACGGAGGAGTATATATTGGCTATTACTTTATTAATAAAAAAACAGTAAAAATAGTATAATAATCTATATTGCACTGTTATGACTAAGGAAGTTGTAATTGAGGAATCATAATTTAAACATTTAATCAAAGTAGCATGAGATTAATAAGACAGATATAAAGAGATATTAATAGAGTATTTATGTAAGAACAAGGTTTATTGTGTTTTATTATGATACAACACTTGTATGGAGTATACGATTCAATTTTATTATCTCATTTTATCTCGTTGAGTGCACTGTCATCAGAGTAAAGCTGAACATTTGAGATTTGTCATATCGTCGATGGTTGACCCGTATCGTGTCTCTTTGAGAAAATGAATATGTTGTATAAAGTCATAGTCTCTCGTCTCTCTCCTTCCTCTCAGAATTAGTGCGTTGCATATGTTACCGTCTGCTTTCGGTTTGTTTAAATATATCAAACGTTCAGTTCATATATGAAAATAAATAGAACTCAATGCTAAACGTATTATTTCATACACATTCCTCTACAAAATAATCTAATGTTTAAGATATGTTTACATAACATACTCGTAAATATTGAAAAATGCTCTATCTCAACGTCCAAAATATTCTACTCATATCTCCATACTCTCATCCGTAAAGCCTAACTGACCACACATTTTTCGGCCATTACAAGCAAATCCACATTGTTACGAGCAAAGGTTTCACACCAATCCCACAACAACTCAGAAGTCTTCAACTTACCTCTCACGCATATTAGCCATATAGTCAAGCTTCACATAATTCAAGCTCATACAGTCACTTACAATGATGTCTTTTTCATACTCGTTCTTTTCAGATCAAACTTTTTCTTCAATAAAACGCTCTAATTCCACTATATTAGTGGAGTTATATAAGTTCAGCATATTATTGAATAATGACATAATTTATAATTCACCTCATGTATATATCTGGGCATGTTTAGGCCTTATTGACTCCGTCAAATTAATAATAAAAGAGACATGAATGTTTTACATTAACGGCAATAACTTATCATTAGCTACTCGATCTATCTCGTTATACTATATAAACTTATGAATTCTGTATCTAGTATAGTTATATTATGAGATTGATTAGTATTATTAAATGAGCTCATCATTTAATGTGGATGAGGTAATTAACTATACGAATATCCATCATGAGCACTAAGTCAGTCGAGAGTACACCTCATCAACTAATACGACTAGCGTTACACGATCATGGTAACGTGTAGAGACCAATGCAGTGCTAACTACATCCGTACTATAGTATATGAACAGTTGGTATATTGTTATTGTTTTCTCATTATCCGATGTTGTTACTACATCTATTATTGTATTAAGTCCAGGTCCTCGTGTAACGATATTTTCTAGGTTTCAGGATTCGTGATATTCTACCAGAGAGAGAGCGAGCGAGGGCCAAAAATCAGTATAGTAATTGGTATTTATATGCTATGCGAATATTACTCCTGGACCTAACCGAAATTATAGAAATTCAGAGTGATGAATACTAATTAATCTTAATATCTTATTTGAGCACGAATGAAGAAGGAGGTAAACTGAGGATTTTTTTATATCTCTAATGTATCATAAGATGATATTTCTTAGACACATATGAGAATGGGCGACGAGATTTAATTACTTTTACTACACAATATCTTTATTGAATACTACAAATGTGTATATAGATTAGGGTATTAACTTAGAGATTTATATTTATTTACATTGATTTCTCACAATATATCTTTTGACACTATGATGAAGTGGCGTTTATGAAATTTTGTTTTTAAAGTTATAACTTAGAATATTTTATGACACAGAAGAAGGGTAACGAGATTTATTACTTTATTCCCAATATCTTTTGAGGCACTATAGAGAAGGGTAAATATATTGTATTATTTTAATTAATCTTTATTTGTTCACTACTATTTGTCCTATTATACTTAAAACGGGATGGATATATGTTTTTATATCCTAATATACAGTAGTTTTAATTTATTATTAATTATTTAATTAATTATTATTATTTAATATGTATAATTACGTTATAAATTATTAGTATTATTTATTATATTTTAAAGTTATTTTTATTAATTATTATTGTAATATTAATATCTAACTATATATTATGGGTATATTATAGTATTGAACATAACAATACCCTGAACAATTATTGATTTTTAAAAAATTAATAAAAAATAAAAGTTTCCTATTTATTCTCTGCATATACTCTTCTATTTTCATCTATACACTCTATTACATCCATTCGATGTGAATTTTCATAAATAATCTAGGGGGTGTTACATATGACTCCTCATGGGAAAATCAGCCAATATTATTATTATATTATATATGTATATTGTTATGATTCATCAACATACTACACATTACTATTCACATTTCACTACTATTTCATCATCCTATCACAAGCTACTAATCATCTAACGCACTAGGCCACACAGCGGTATATGTATACTTGGCTATAATATTGAAATTGAGAGATACCCGTTTAGATTTTATTTATTATTTGAATATATTATTATTAATTTATATCACATTACTATTAATTAAATCTAAGGCCTTGATAATTAAAATTAAGAGGTATAATTTAATAATATATATAATAATTTGTATATATAATTTATTTTTATCAGATTTATTTTATATCACTATATATTGAATAACATATATAAACATATGTACATATAAACATAGTATGAATATTTTATATATATTATAACTTATATTAAAATGGAGAATATTAAGTGACCCTGGGATAACTTCCATAATAAGGTAATGCTGTTTCAGAAATATAGTAATATGATAAATAAAAATTAAATACAGGAGGATGAATCACAATTCAATTTACGGCCGTCATTTAATCGCCAGACTCCTGATACAAGAATAATTAACATATGGTCTTACGTGTGGACACCTTTATAACCATTATTATAGATGTACTGAATACTCGAACATGCTGCTATCTCAAATACATCACTAGCTATTATACCAGAGTATGAGAATAGTATTATGTACATTTGAGTATGGAAAACTATACTGTGACTTTATATTATTATATATAGAGGCGATTTATGAATGAGTCGATTTAACGATATCACGTTGCGAAAGGTAGGGCACTTGAGCACACAAACTATCAACCTGTAATAACTATTAAAAATGCGCTATTTGGCTAGATATATTCTATTTAGTCGCAGACAGACAGGGACTTTGTTCATCATGTGGAAGAGATTATTTGTATCTTTAGTAAATCCTCAGAGAGCATAGCTTTCTATATGAGGCGAAGTACTCTAGTCTCGATTTTTCGTCCGGTTGAGCATACAAAAAAATAACCGCGTCTATGATGCAGTCACGCTGCGCACGTATGTTGGCTTAAATTCCAAACTTCGTGAGTGAGTGTATTTTGTATCGGTGCTACACTGTCTGGTGTCTGACGTTACATGACTGATAAATGACTCATAACGAGTGTGCTGAGAGAATATGAATCGACCTGGCATTTATGCCCAGCTCATGTTCAGCAGTCAGGTCTGTGCTGGGAACTAATATAACGCTATGCGCTGCTTTAGGCCTTGCGTTTTCATCAGATTGAATTGCCTCACGTATCTGAGCACACCTGGAAGGAGCGCTTTAACAGTTTCAAATTAATCGCCTCTTTTGTATCTTTGTTGATTGTAAGGCCTTTTGACCTTTCATATATTTTTATTATTTCCATCAGGGTTCTTTATTCTAACAGCATTAGGACTTAGGTCAGTACATACATAAAGAATCACCGTATAGGCTCCAGGACCATAATCTGCTATTTCATTCGTTAACTTTATTACAAGTTCTGTTTTTCAGGAACTTGGAACCATCACTTTAAAAATACATCTTGCAACATCTTATTTCCCAAACACTTTTATGGTTGTCCACGAACTCATATAATTTTATACGTGCATATGCAGTTGTAAACGATGCGATAGGAATATTTGTAGCAGTTGATGAGCGTTCGGCTAGTGCATTTTTTACAACTGTCACAACACATTTACTACCTATTGGAATAACGCAAGGGATTTCAATATCACATTGATTGATTAGCTCCCATATTTGCTTATCACTAATACATACAACATCTTCTCTTGTAGGTGTATTTTGCGCAAATTTACCCCAAGGAGAATTGATACACAAATTTTCAATGAACCGCATCCCATGATTTTTCTTGATGTTATTAATATCAAGTTCGACACCTTCCTTTTCTTTGAAAAGACTTACAAACTCTTTAAGTTTTTCCTCGAAATCAAGATCGTCCTCGTGAATATTATTTGGCGGACCTGATGCCTCTGTCTTTATTTTTTAGGAATTGGTTCGCATATCTTTCAAATAAAAATATCTCTTTAAACGACCAAACTTCAAATATTTTAAGTATTTTGTATCCCATTTCTATTGGCAACTGAATTTCAGGTGTTGTGTATACACCTTAAATGACTCTTTCATTCCAATCATGATTGCATTTCGAGCAATTATCTTTAACACATTTTACACAGAGTAGAAATATTAGTTAATTTTTGGTTCGTCCAGCGGGGACATGGATGTATAAGTCTTGTGAAGGAAGAATCTTAATGTAAGCAGCACCGAAATTTTTGTCATTGAGTTCATTCTTAAATGATTCAATGTCTGGTACTTTATCACCTATTAGTTTTTCAGAGGGGCCACAAGGGTACTTCATTCGTTTCTGAACATAAGGATAAAGTGATGTATGGTCTAAATACATGACCTTCTGTCCTTTAGTTGGAGGATAGTAATGTACGAAGGGTTCAGTACGTCCTCCAAACAATGAATTGTCTATTATGAGTGTTGTTAACAACATCATTACTAAGACGTTCAATATAGTCACTAATGCTTATGTTTTCACGGATATGATCAGGATCTTGAATGATTTGGGTCTTTTGTACCTTCCATTTACATTCCCAAACACGTATGACATTAAAAACAGCATTTTCTTTATACCTATCTTCTTGTTTTCATGTGAGATTGTAGGCGATCTTCAGCCGATACGCTAGGCAGCGTACCTTTTCCTTTATTACATCCTTTATGTCCATGCATGCACACCATGGTTAAAAATGACTGTTTTATACCGTTCATATATCCGAACCCGTCAGGGTAAAACCACTTGTTCTTAATTTTTGAACCTTTGCTCTCCACCGGTTGGTTGCGTGCTTATGGTTTATTTGGTTCAATTTTTTCCTGATACATGCCAGCGAATTGCTTCGCATAGGTGAAGGGTTAGGGTTCTCTCGACCTAGAATAGAAATTTTTTCCTCAGGCATAAACACATTTTTATAAAATCATCAAGAAAGATGCAATTGTTTTGTGTTTTCATTAGACAATCTATATCAAATTCTTTAATGAAGCTGCCCTAAACTTCTCAAATATTTTTCTTAGTAATATTAACAATTTGTAGTCCAACTGTGTAATGAATGATTGGCGCTGTACTATAAACTTTATTATAGTTATCACTAAAATGCTTGCTTTTCATCTGTTGACATTTTTTGCTATTTCGAACGAATTTCTTAATGCTGGAATAAGTCCTTTATAATTCAAGGTGCTTTCATTTAAAAATGTATAGGGAAAGTAAACCCTTGGAATTGTTCTTTTCCAGAACCCTGCATTTAGGCAAGCTTTTCAATGCACATGGGGTAAATAATAATGTATCCCTAACACTATATTTCCTTCGCTCCGATTGAAATGATTTTTATTGCTCTTTTTATAGGATGTTCGGCTGAATTTGGGACGCATTTGTACAGGTCTCTGAGTGGATTGGTTCGGCAAATAAATGGGGTGCCAGATGCGTTATAAGTCGAACCTGAATGATCAAATTTAACGCATTATGACGCTGTCCAAATTCACCTTTAATTGATTAGATTCTACTATGGTAAGTCACATTAGAAATCACAATGATATATTATTTCACATATCCTAGAGAATAATAAAGTTCAGACCATAACATTAATAATTGATACTACATATTTATGTTTCATAGAGAAACGCAGGAAATGATGAACTTATTATAGACACACTATTCACTATTATACGAGATAAATAAAGGTATATGCATCAATGGATTATTCGGGATTATTATTTAAGTAGACTCAAACTCTGGGAACATATATATATACATAATATACAATCAACTATATATATACGGTGGTATTCTCGATTGTTAACTTGTCTATATAGGAATTTGACACCCTTATACTGGATCAAGATATTCTATTTTTTATTCATAAAACCCGTGTCGTTATTTCGATTTTCATTTGATAATCTATATATGGTATTTCATCTCTTAGGCTTGTATTTTTCTTTTGCAATATAGTAAAATTCATTTAATTTACTATTGTCACAAGTTAACATGGTGTTGAATAACACTTAATTCTATAATGGAACCTTAGTCTTATTATATTTGTGTAATTAGTGTTCACTCATTGAGTTATTTATCGTCTATTAATTTAATATTATTTTCTTATAACTCTTATTTATTATCATTAATGTTGTTTTATATTAATAGCATTGGATAATTATAGATTTCACAATTTAGCATTATACACTCAAATGGAATATATATAATTTAAATCCATTGTCGTGTTGAATGTAGCCTTCGACATATCATTATTCATACTTATGTAATATTTATATGATATTCATACGTAATATTGTTATTATTCTATCAAATCTATTTATGTGTGATGAATTACTATTGAAAATTGTATGGCAATAAGGTGGCAAAAGAATGCATTCCTATCTGGCTCCGTGTTTTTTTGGTATTTCTCAAACATAACTTTAACGTTTAATTCTGTACAGCTGTGAGTGCGGATTGAACTTCCATCATGGCCGGGATAATGTATAAAGGATCATCTCTGTATATATATATAGAGAGATAAAAGTTTGTTTTTTTATTTTACTCATTACCATCAGGGACCAAAAGCGACTATCCGACATTTTTCGATATTCTCGATTTTTTCCAAGTCAGTTACTATGAAAGAATCTGTATAATTCCATACCACATTCTTTAGCTAATGTTTTTGCAGCTTTCTTGATTGTATATGAATGAATATGTTTAACCTCTACACATTACGAAGCTATTTTCCCTAACAGAACAACAGCCTTGAAAGCGCACCCTACAGCTTTCTCTAGATGAAATTTACTAATGTAACGATGTCTTGAAACTAAGATTTTGTAGTTCGAATGCCATCAGTTTTACAGTAATTACCTTTTCATTTTGCTATCATGAACCAGTAGCTAACTCTTTGAATTGGTAAAAGGGTAGCCTTGTCACCTGATTTGGAATGAACCTTCCCAAGCATCTCATCATCTTTTCAACCGCGATAAATTGGTTTTAATATATCGTCTATAACTGATGTCTGACATAAAGTTTCTATCAGTTGCGCGTTGGTCATCAGCCGAACGTGAAATTGGATTCTAACCCTGTCATACGTATGCTAGATCGTATATTCTAAGTCTCTTAATACAGCATCAACAAGACTTCACTAACCAACGGCATTTCGAATGCGCCTTCCAGATCTCTTGGTCTGGAAGAAGTTTTGCATCAATAGAGAATTTTAGCTTCATATGTATGACGTTCCATCGACTTTTTTTTTAGTTTTTAAGAGGATGTGGCGTTATGTTGTTATGTGGTCTTACTCCTCTTATTAGCTGCATTGCATTCCTTGAAGGACTATGCCTGGAAATTAAAAGTAATTATTATTTATGATACGTAAAGCAATTGGAAGGCCAAGTTTGCTGCAATAGGGTCAACTATGTCGAGTATATATTTAGTTTTAAGACATAGTAATTTGACTCATTCTTATTTTAAAGTATATCTAACACAGGGGTAACTGAACAGCAACATACGCGAATTTTTTTAATCGATGCGGCGGGTTCGATAACGATACGAAGGATGCTTTTTACCCAAGTGTATGGATGTATATTCAGCACGTTTCTGGAAAAGAATAACTTTTTAGACATATGTATAAATTATTTACCCTCTTATAATTGTAATTAGATAGTGTAATTTAAATTACCTAAGTTATTGAACTCTCTGATAGATATTGTTGTAATATCTCATTTTAATTTGAGAGAATATATATATGATAATAAATATAATATAGTATATTATATTATTATATATATATATATTATATAGTTATATAGTATATATATTATATTATATATATATATAGTATTGTGTAGCGGCGGCCGGTATGACATATAGGTAAGTAGTATGTATATTATATGATAATATATATATAATAGTATATTAAGTGAAAAAACACTTACTTTCGCTGAATAAGTATTGATTTTGAAAAATCCTCAAGTTGTAGATATGAAAAACTTTGGATAGATGATAGTATCAAGGATCTAAGAACGAATGGTGTTTCTAAGAAATTGTGATCGTAATAGCTGTTGAAATTAAAGATGGTCCAGTGGCGAGGTGAGATCGTCGATGGTTATACATACGTAGCCGACGCAACATCTATACAGCTGTTTTGTCAGCAATCGCCTCCTGTATTGATGCGGCTGTTGGCCTAACCTACCAGAGTTTGTGTTAGACAAAATATATAGGGTATTACATCACTTTATGCAAGTGGATATAGCGTCAAATCATTTTCATGTTTCGTGTTTCGTGTTGTTATTTTCTGAAAAGGGGAGGGGCCTAAAAACGGAAAAGGCTAAAAACTTATTTCAATGTTTACCGGTTCTGAAAGTGTTTTCGATGTAAGGTGGTGTGTGTGTGTGTGTGTGTGTGTGTTGTTGTGTGTGTGTATGGGTATGTCTTAGGTTTGTTTATGTTCATATACTTGGTATGTCTAGTTGATCATAATAATATAATAATAATAAATGCTAGATATATAAATATATAATATAATAATAATAATATTATAATTAATATAATAGTAGCATAATAATGAATAATAATAATAATATAATAATAATATATATAAAACTACTGTTTAAATATAAAAACAGTATGTTAAGTAAGGACAGAAAGTAATAAATCTCGTTGGCTTCTGCTCGATGTGCGCGTCGAAGAAAGAGTTAGGTGTGGGAGAAAAAGTAATAAGATCCTCGTTACCTTCTCAATGTGTCAAAGAGATATTGGGAGAAAAGTAATAAATTTGTTACCCTTCTCATATGTCAAAAGATATTGGGAACAGAAAAAGTAATAAAGTTCATTACCGCTTCTCATGTGTCAAAATGATATTAAGATTAATTGGTAGTCTTCTTGAATTTTATTGGCTGCCGTTGATGGCATATAGCAATACAGTCCTGCTGAGTTGGTATCTCCTTGCAGCGTTAACAAGATTAACGTAATGTTTGGTGTCGGGTAGAGAGCCAATTTACCACCCAATGTTTTAGTTGTGGACCTGGAGGCCAAGTGATCGCACGCGTTATTGGTGTTGTGAAGATATGTGGAATAATATAATAATGAATAATAATAATAATGAATAATAATAATAATAATAATATATAAATAATAATAATAATAATAAGAATAATAATAATAAATAATAATAATAATAATAAATAATAATAATAATAATAATTATAATAATAGATAAACGCGAATAATAATAATAAATAATAATAATAATAATAATAATAATAAATACTAATATAATGATAAATAATAATAATAATAATAATAGTATAATAATAATAATATTTTTTGGTGCGGCTGTGGCATAGTAAGAGCCGGAGGATTGTTATGGACTGACTTTCTTCTGCTGGTAAGTTGAGTAAGAACTCTCTAATTTTTAGTTTGACCCCTTTTAATTGATATAGCTGGTATGTGCAGTTAGGGCTAGGAGATGTAGATATATTTTTTGTTAGGTATTTTTCCAATATTATCAATGGCGTTAAGTGTAAATTAACTTATATTTTAGAGATATGTTTGAAAAGTGTTGTATATTTCGTGATTATAAAAATTTGAAACGTTTGATATATGTTTAAAATCTAACACAGAAACAACAACAAACAACAGACCATGGTAGGTGGACCCTGGCCGAGAACAACAGTAAAAACACAGCGGACAACAACGAAGCAACAAATCAGAAACAAACACAACAACACAGAACAAGAACCGAAACGAACAAAACAAAGTCATTTCAAACAAACAAAAAATCACAACTGCACACAGGAAATGTGCAAACAAACAAACGGCGACATTTTAACACAACAGCTAATGCAAGAATTAATTTTTATATGTTATGTTTATACAAAAAGAACTTATAGGTATGAAATGAATCAATCAGATCAATCAGATAATTAGAATCATGGATGGGTAGGAGGATAAGTTGGTGGTGGTTGATTAACGTGATTTAAACCTGATTTATCGCTTTAGAGTATGGTAAATAAATGGCAATTTTATTTTTTTAAAGTTATCAAACATTAAAATGAATATTAATTTTTTCAGTAAAATCAAAATGTTTAAAGAAACAAACAAAAATGAATAAAGTTTTGTGTTATGTTATGTTATGTTATACAAGAATATGACTTGAATCAATAGATCAATTAAGATTATCAATAGATATAGCTCAAATAGATAATAGCAGGTTCTAATGAATCAAGTTAGGATCCACTGGAATCGGGTAGAGAGGTGGGCTGGAATGTGAGTTTGATTAAATGGAATTTA
>JABUQX010109496.1:0-15686 GCA_015478945.1 Trachelipus rathkii
TGAGAAGTGATATTAGACGATTAAGGTAAGATATAGGGATGGACTAAGGTATAGTTGATGTAAAAGAAGAATGTTTTGAAGGTAGACGTAGATAGAAGTAAGGTATTTGGTTTAAGTGAGAGAGATACAGTCACCTTACTGGATGTGAAGTTTATGTTAAGTAATTTGTGTGAGTACAGTATACTGGAACAGTGTCTGGGTTTATATCATAATTTAGTAATATTATGTTTTATAGGATGTAAAAGGGAAAGATTATGAATGCGTGAGTGGTAGTAGGAATAGTTATGTGAATGGGAGTGAAAGTGGCTATATTGACTAATTAGATAATACGTTGGTATGAAATGCAACTGGGACTAAAGTCGAGTGGCATAAGGTCTACAGAGAGAGGTAAATGATATATTATATTTTTTTAAATAATATAATGATAATGTTGAATAAAATTTAATATAACATACAAAATGAAAATAAATTGCTAAAAGATACTAGTAATTTAATGTACATATTGAAAATGAACTAAAAAGTATAACGGAGAGTAACCGGAGAGTAAAACGCACTATTTCAGTATACTTTTCACTACTTTATCATAGAAAACGGAATATAAAGAGTATAACGCAAGCTGAATACTTTTCCACGCACCAGAAGTAATGAAACGAGACGTGCACGATACGGAACTATTTTAGTTATAGCGATTGTCCACTCGCTGCGATATCATATAAAACATATATATTTACTAATGAAATATGTATATATTATATTATATATAATAATATATATATCTATATATATATGCGCATAGAATATATAGAACCTGATTTGGCGTGGTTTATGTCATGTTTCATTATATATATATAATAATCCTTTTTGTTTAATTATAGATTTTTTATTTTATAAAAACACGTTTCTTAATTTTATTCAATATTTTTTTGATAAAGCATATTTCATCTATTATCCATCGCTTCGCTAGCTCGGTAGTTTATTACTACCTACATAATATTCATAATATTTTATGGCATTAAATATATAGGAGCTATAAGAAATTTCCTTACATAAACTACTATTATTAATATGAATAATATTAAATTTTATTTTATATACAAATAGTCAACTACAAATCACTGCAAATTATAATAATACTTTAATAAGAGGACCTTCAAAGCAGATTATAATGAAAAATGTTTGGTTGATTTCTACGATAGCTTACTGTCATCCATTTCCTTGCATAGTAGGTGTATTTAGAGATTTTCATTAAATTGTAATTGGAGCCATTATAGATTATTTATGATTTGTGAGTTTAATAATTATTATATAATTTTAGTTTTCATTGATTTTGCTTTGCAGAGAGAGAGTAACATAGTTGAGATCGTCAGAGATCGTAGCTTTCATTATTTCACTGTGGCGTTATGAGTGTACATCACAGAGATGGATTCCGAGTCCGAGTTTGCAAGTCTCTGAATTATTGCAAATTCTTTGAGAGAGTATCATTTTAATCGTTCGTATAACGTTAGAGAGAGTGTGTTATATCCATAGTTTGTATAATTATAAGTAAACCGGCACTACTGTCACTCCCTTTCCTTGTACTTTTTCTATCAGACGTTCTTTTGCATATCTAATCTCTGCTCAAGGAAATCTGAGATCGCGAACTATGGGCGTACATCTCCTATAAAGGAGTGGATTCTACGTCACGAAATATGAATGATAAGAAACCGGTTTAGAGGAGCATATATCTCAATTTTAAGATATATTGTAACCGTAATAAGAGAAGTAAAACTGGATCAAATAAAAGGATAAGAAGAAGTAATAAGCTACACGAGGCAGAGAGGGAGAAAGGGCATATATAATTAAGTAGCGTGTGCATTTAGCATATCTCAATGAGTAAACCGTTACCGATACTCAGGTGCCTTAACAAGTTTGAGAAATTCCTTGGTTACTAATCATTTATAATTAAGACCAGTATAATGTTTATACCTATTATACCAGTGATTATTAATTAGCTATATATAGAATACACCTATATAGATTCTACGTACTTTATTATAATAACTTACTAGCATTGATAAACCGCTTTCAAACTAACCAAAAGAGAGCACTAGAGAGCTTAGGCATATATATCATATACAAACTTTATAGCTCCCTAACTTAATAATTTTGGATAGAATACTACTCACATATTTAATCATCTATATTAAAATCTAACATCCCACCCAATAATTACACTTTCATTTAGACCCTACATTATTACCCGTCCCTACAATATCTAAAGTTTTAGAGTAAATTATAATCCTAAATAGATATTGTACCTTAATTTCCTTGCATATTCTATCTCACTCTTCTCGATTAGCAAACATTAGCATTGAAATCAAATAACAAAAACATTCCATCCCATTATGAACAATGAACTTAGTACAATCATATACAATATATATATATACATATAGCATCCAAACATATTATTATATTTATATATATTATATTATTTATTTATTTATTATATATATAATAATTATATTCTGATTTAGGTCAGGACAAAAGTTAACTTACGCCACGGAGGGAGCTCGGATCAAAGGAGAGAAATTTGTGCTAGGTAGACTATGATACATATAGAATGTTCTAAAGGTCGGAAATAAATTTTTTTTTTTTTTTTTTTTTTTTTTTTTTTTTTTTTTTTTTTATGTCTAGTGGCGAATATATATATATATTATTCTGTAAAGGTATTCCCCGGCAATGTAGGGGCTCGAGCGACGGGGGGCACAGGGGGGGGACGTTTCCATACCGTAGGGAGGGCCGGGAGGACCCCCGCGACCCACCTCAAACATACCAAAGCGGGGAATCACGGGACCCCTCCCGGAGGGGGGAAATAGTCCTACTGCGGATTCCCGGAGGCGAGAGACCCGCGACTCCTGCCATCGTGCGGTATACCCTTGGGGTATTCTTTAATATTTTATATTTTCCTTACTAAATTTTACAGGATCCAAATGTATAAAGTAAAATAGCTATTGTGTTTTTGAGATATGAATTGTTTTTTTATTTTGTTTTTTTTTGTTTTTTTTTTTCATGTTCGACCCAAAACGCTATTATGTATCATAGGGGCTACCTGTGAAAATTTTTTTTTGATCCGAAGCTCCCGTTCCGTGTGGCGTTAAAGTAACTTTTACCATATATATATATTATATAGTATAGTAATTATAGTATATATATATAGATACTATATACTAGTATATAGTATATATATATAATATATTATATATATATATTATAATATTACTAATAGAATTTTATGACATACAAGTCACCCAATCTGAACTGAATTATTATGTTAACATTATTACTATGTTAATTAATGTAAAAAAAATATCATACAATAAACAAACGGAGAGTACTTAAATTTTGATACCTAATAAACTAGAAAACCGTATAATATACATACTGCCACCATTATAATAATATATTTACGTTTAAGTTATTTCTGCCCACTATGTTTGATATTTGTGATTTTTTAACTTGGTTTCCGTAAAGTGTAAACTTATTACTGAACTTATCTAAAATTATCTGAAATTCAGATTATATTGAATTGGATATAAAATAAGAGAAAGGTTCACATTTCCGTAAAAGTAACATTTCCAAGTATAAACAACCCACGGAACACACTACCTCTCTCTCGGTCTATGTAACTATCCTGACCAAGGAAAGCTGTATTTGCTGACCATAACTACACTTTGTTGTATCTCCGCTCGGTCTCCCACGTAAAGATAGAGACCACAACTCAAGGCTACCGTTCTCTCCAGACATCTCCTGACGGAGCAACCCATGCATGGGCAAAACTATAGACGTATGGAGATCCCCCAGGACGGCCGATGTTCCCATTATGGATGTTCGACTGTTTATACCTATCCTACCTTAGGTTGTAGCATTAGTTAGTTATCCGCTGAGCATCTGTACCTCTGTCACCCTCTCCTTCTCGCTAGTCTCTCCTCTACTAAGTGAGAATCATACGCTTCAGAAGGTATTATACGCTCGGACAACTATAGTATATCCAGTTTTACCAATACCGATAACCAGTCTCACCTTATATAAAAATCCTATAGCAGTTAATGTAATATCACATGAGTAAATAGTGAGCCGATCATAACAATCACAGCCCCTAAAACTCCTTCTAAATATATATAAATATAGAGAGAGAATATATAGAAAGAGAGGCTGGAAAGATTGGTGATCTAATCACAGCATTATATCTATTAATCTATCAATTAGCATTTGAACAATTATGGTTATCTTATAGCTATATTTTATAATAATACGAATATAGAATGATCTGTGTTACCGCTCAAAAAATTCATCTTACTACATTATACAACATATATTGTAATATATTATTTATATTACCATCACTAGCTTATTACTTATAGTCTTTATTAATATATTATATATATACATGAAAATAGATATATTTTAAGGCGAGTAGTATATACAGTTTATAAACTAATAATATATAATATATTATATTATCTTGATATTTCAAATTGTGGTATATTTTAAAATCGATATAAAGTTATTATTTAGTTAACATATGTATACTCTGGAAATTTTTTATATATCAGATAAATAAGAAAAAAGGTTTTCTTTTTTCAGAAATATACAAAAATTCATTCTGTATTTTCCTGACAGTTGCCGGTTATTTCCTTTGTGCCAGTTCAGTTATTTGAGATACCAGTTGTGGCTGAATTGCCCTGTGTCCTAAAGTTACACAGCTAATGCTGTATTAAGAAGCGTAAATAACCATACTCGTGATGATAAAATATATGAGAGGAGAGTCGAAGAGGGACTGTAATTTATACAGAGTGGTAAGACTACTCATTTTGTAAGAACAGAAACGGAAGACCATTCGTGTCTTTTGTTCTCAAATGACATTGTCCACAGAAGGCATGTAATCTAAAACGGCCCCTTAATTTACATCTAACCACAGTGGTTTTCAGTTAAAGAATTTTCCCTGTTGGCTTCTCAGTTAAATAGAAAGAAACTAAATTTAAAAATCATTAAAGGAAAGCACATTTTTCAAGAACTGTTATATCAATGTTTACCAAGGAAACAGATTTGACAGCCGAAGCTGGGCCTTCGTCTTTGGCTTTTTAATATTGCGAAGAGCAAAGAAACTTTACACACAAGGATAGGGGGGAGTTTATTGAAGGAAGAATATTGGCACCATCAGTTTAATTTCTATATTAGAACCGAAATGAAGAAACTGCAAAAAGTCATGATAGACCAATGTCCGCTGCTAGCCACACAATGAGAGAGGGCGAGTTTTTTTAATTATTTACTTATTATCGACAAAAAAAATTATGTGAGTAGCCAGCAATTGTAGTCTGTTGAAGTCGAGTCTTACAGAATATCAAAAGATAAACGAGCAACTAGCCGAATATTTGGTGAGGTAATTGTTCAACACCAGACTAATTGGAGGTGGCTGAGAAGAGGACTCTTAGACCTGGTTACTTTGAAGGATACTACTCTTGGTTGTGTGACATTTGAAGAAGCCCTGGAAATGTTGGTGTTTTTTTTTGTGTTGATATATACTCAGTACCTATAGATAATAAGTCAGACTTGCGTCTTAACCTCAGCGGTGCACCCAAATGCCATGCACACGGTTAAGGCAATCCAATTGGCATATTGGATTTTTAATGTCTAAACAGGACACATCATAACCCTGCATTTCCTAGCCTGTATGTTGTATTATTCAGAGATAACATTAGCCCAAAATATTGTACCAATAGCGCATTTTAATGCAGAGGATAGTTCTACAATGGTGAACTGCATCGCTCAAAGTGCCAAAACCCAACAACAGTTCATTCTCATCAGAAGACACGAACAATGACAGCTTCCCATGGGATTCGATGTACTTGTACTCGTTTAGTGAGATGCTATCAGTAGGCAATGTTCTTTAGGCTCATAAAGCTGGTCAACACTTGATCGAAAAGGGAGCAGTTTCTATAACGGACAGAAAGAAAACATTCTTGGTCTTGTGCCCTGCTAGGATTAAATCTTGCCCAGTGGTGCTTTGGGCTTATGGCTTTCTATGGCCTGAGTTAGCCAATGTGGTTGCAGACATTTCAGAACGCTAAACATATCCATTTACAAGGAGAAAAAACTTTATTTCTGATTTAGCGCAGAGTGTATTTATTCTTTCCTAGCAAATTAAGATCTTTCGGAGAACCTCGCACTACAAATTACAAATTCGACATAAATTCATCAATGTATTGAAAAAGATAATTCTGAGCGAGAGATATTCAGCCTTATGGCCTGATGACAGTCAGTCGGAACAGAAGATTATTTGTCGTACAAAATTGGTCTGTGTCACACCTGAGCTGATGAAATCAATATATGCAATTTTGAACTGAATGATGAAACGACATTAAACCATTCTATATTCAACTCCTGTAGGAACAAACACTCCCATTTTGCTGTTTGGATGTTCGTGGGCGAATGGCCTGTCCTGTTTCATCAGCCACTTACAAGAGAGATAAAGCAGACAAACTATATGAGAGATTTGGACGCTACTCAGACTCACTGCGAGTAGAGGAAAGAAAAGAGGACAAAAAAATGAAACAGATGCAGCAGGTTTTACAGAAGAGGCTTTCGGCCAATAGAAATTTTGGAAGGTCCAGAGAAAAATACCCACTAACAAAAGAGATTTATCTCAATATTTGGGCCTACTTATGTGTGTGAATCACTGTACTCAACGCTTAAGTTTATTAAGTTTAAATATCGATCTGAACTAACTGATGAACATTTAAGTGAACTCGTTCGAACTGAGTTTACCAATTATCTGCCAGATTTCAAAATAACTAACAGCAAAATGAACACTCGAAAAGCACTTCTTCCAAAGGTGAATCTTATTTCTGTTAATAAAATAAGTGCAGGTGTAAAGATAAGAGTGAGATGTTGTAATAACTGTATAGAATATAATGTTATAATATGTTCCTCTTTTCATTTTTATAAAATAAAAAATCTACTTCATTTTGTAAACCATTAATCTCTTAACAAGTGTTGGCTCGCTTCGACACGGGCTTTATATAATTTGCGGCTCCAAAGTTACAAGTTAGTGGCCACCCCTGAGATATATATATATAATTTGTATGATATATATACTATATATATATAATATATATATATATATATAGTATATATATACCGATCCCATTTTATAACTAATCGCATAGCCTATATAATTAACGATAAGCTCAAGTATATAATAATATATATATCATTATAAGGCATATATTATATAACACAGAACTACATATAATATAATAAGTATTAATAATATGCAATAATAACAACTATATATATAATAATTAATATATATATCATATAATCTATAATTAATATAATATGATATACATTATTAAATCCTTGTACCAAATTACTTAGTTACAGTATACTTTACATCAGTATATACATCCCAATACCCTCCATTGCACTGATTAGTACCTTACACAAATAGAATAGAATCATGCCAGTCCTCTACATATTTTTCCTCTCTACGGTCTGTTTTATAATGCAAAGCAACAGAAAAAAAAGCCGTTAACGCCTAACTTGCGATTGAGGAAGAGCAATATACAAGCAATTGGAGCTATCTATAGCAGATGGTCCTAGAGATACATTTTCGAATGGCCTCTCTAATTTAAAGATTCGCAAGTTATATCAAGTTTCCCTCAAGTTAGTCTAATACAGTGCAAGGCAACACATTTGTATAAAGTTATGAAGGATAAGATTGTGTACAAGAGGATGAGGAAAGACCCTTCACCTTTTTCTTGAACCCGTCGAAGCTTCGACTAAAAAGCTTCTCAATATCTAAAGCACTTTTTCACATACTCATTCTTCTGAGCATTCTGAAGAAATGACTTGGAGGTAGTAATGGGGCCTAATCTGTAGTTTTCATCTCACTTTCACTATTGTCCTAGCATAGTATCTTCTTTTCTCTTTCTCACACACATCTTGAGCGAACCTATTAATTACAAATTGGCACGTTGCAATGGAGTAGTAATTTAGCTTTTAGAGCTGAGTTATAATTCTTTCAGTTTAAGCATTATCCTGTAGGTTAGGATCAAGACATAAACAGCTTAGTAGATTAATAGTCGTCATCAAATGAGAGAAATTTCATCTTATTTGAGTATCTCGAATGGAGTCCTTTATTTCATGAATCTATAAATATTAGATATTAATATTATTATTGATTAGGTTGAAAGATGTATGATTTATCTAGAATATCATCCAATACTGGAAAAATAAATGTGTGCAATGGTTAAAAAACTTATCGACCTGTATTTGCAATTTGCATTTAGTGCTATGATGGAAGTTCAGCAGTCAGTGAACTTGTAATATTTGAAGTGGCTGAAGTATTCATCTCACAGTAGTCCTAAACACAATCTTAACATTTACTGGTTCAAAATATATCTGATCCAACACTAATATCTATCCTTGAATATAAGTTATTCCACATTGAGTACTCCAACCAGTCTATAGAACTCTCTTGAAATTGCCGACTCAGAGACTTCTCACAACTCCTTGCTTCGAGCATACTTTAATCGTTTTATCTGGCCAATCGGCTTTCCCTCCTTTACTCAAGCTCATAATACTCGTAAATATATTAATTTTCATTTCAACAATTTCTACTCGCCTTAGAACATTACTTCACATTACCAAAACATAATCTGCATTCAAATTATTATTAACAACATTTATATTACACATATTTCACATAGATATAATATAATAAATTATCATGGTTACTATTTTCAAATCACATATGTATAAATTTTTTCGGACCACTATTGTGTGCTATTCTCGGTTTTTTATAATAAAATGTTTCACTTGTAAATAAAAAAAAGTGACGAAAATAAATCAAACATTTTATCTATATTTGGAATATAATCGACTCGAGACAACACCTAAAAAAAAAAAAATTGTTTTTTTCGCTGTTTTGAAAAACTATATAGCTGTGTCGAATTCTCGCGAGTGAAGCAAACAGATTGAGAATTTAATCAAATTTCTCGCTCAACAAGTTTTCATGATTTCAATGCCAAATAAAGATTTTATAAGATGGTTATTAGTGGGGGGGGAGAATAATCAATCTTCCTAAATTTTCACTCTTCGAAAAAAAGAAAAGTCATTTAGTGTGAGAATAAAAATCTATTTTCCGTTTGTCCTAATGAATGAAACATATATAAGAGGAGATTTAAACACCAATAATATTCACCTAATACAATCCATGGCATAATAAAAAATAAAATACAATCTTGCATATTTCAGAGAGAGAGAGAAATATATAGAAATGAACAATTATTAGAATCAAAGGAATTGCAAAGAAAAAAAAAGCAAACAGAAATCTAAAACAATGCCGAAAATCTTTTAATCACTCTCGAAGGTATCTTTGAAACCTTTTACTCCTTTACTTCAGTCCCGCCCGTAGTCCGCTACGGAGTGACGTCGACTCGTAAGTGTGGAGTATTAATAGTCGTTTTTTTCACACCATTGAAAAAAAATTAAATTCGAAGTAAAATTACTTTTCCAATATGCTTTTAAAAAATAATTATATGTTATAATATAAATAAATTTCGAATAAATTTCAACTTAGATCTTAACTAAGCTTCTGATTAAGAACGCAATAAAAATTTGAAAAATTAAGTTTTCCTATTAGTTCAGCATCAGAATATTACTATTAGTCCGAAGTTCCAACTGATGGCCGCTTCTCGGATACTTTAATGGGTCTACATATTATTTCCAGCTTGGCATTAATATCTATTGAGAAACGATCACATTCTATAAGAAGAAATGAAAATCCGTAGCATATCTAATCTCCAAACAAGTTTAATGTCATATGTCTTTTCTCCATCACATTGATGAAAATAGAAATTACTTACCAAATGGAATTGAGGAGGGAGTAGTTATAGAACATAAATTACGTATATTATATAATATTATTATTCATGTACATCATAATGGTAATGTAAAGTAATAATTATCTTTTAAAATATAGAAGTGAGTATAGGATGAGATATGGGAAAATACCTTGATAAATTATTCATATAATTATATATATATTGAAAATAATGTGTATATATATTATACATATATTCTATATATATATATATATATATTATCTTATATATAATATTATATATAATAATAATATATATATATATATATAATATATATATATATATTATACTTATATATATAGTAAATTATTATATATATGGTGTGTGTGTGGTGCCTGTTTGTTTTTTACGCTTCCGTCAGTTTTGATTTTTTTTTTTTTTTTTTTTTCAAATTATTGTTTTTATTTTACTAACAAAAAAATTTTAGTGAGTGACGGACATTATTTAAAAATATATAGGACCCTTTTTGTTTTTTTTTACGAATCCGTCAGTTTTTTTTTTTTTTTTTTTTTTTTTTTTTTTTTTTTTTTTTTTTTTTTTTTGTTGCTTTTTTTTTCCTATATTGCTAGTAAATGAATACTAGACCAATGACTTTAGTGGTAACGGACTGATTCAAAAGTTCGAATATTTTTAAATATTATTTAAAATCAAGTTTTATATTTAATTAATTTTTTTCCAAAAAATGAAATATTTTCGATAATTACGTGTATATTTTATATATATTACATTTTTATGTACAGTCGTTTTAATGATTTAAAACTATACGAATACCCTAGAGTGACCCCGATAGATATCAAGGAGTCGGGTCCTCTCGCCTCTAGGTGGATGACGGGGCATCTGTCCCCATCGGCTCACCCCTAAAAACACAATTTTCCTAAAAAACCTATCTGAGAATTTTTTTTTTAACTTCGTTTCTAGAGAAAATTAATTTTCCCAATTTCCAAGCATTAATTATCATTTTATGCACCATTTTGAGTTTATCCGAAACGTAGCTTTTTGGAACAAATAAACAAACTTTTAAAAAAGGATTTTTAAAAAACTTTTTAAAATATTTGCAGTATCAAATGATTAACGGTTCGTTACCACTTAATTTAATTCATTGTTAGTATCTATACTATAATAGCAATATATGTAAAAAAAATAATAAGGAAATAAAATCTGACGATAATAAAATATTAACCAGGTCCTATTGATATTTTTTGAGTCATGTTCCGTCACCACTTTAAATTCTTGTTTAGTATCATATAATTAGCAATTTTAAAAAAAAAAATCAACTGCGGAGTTTGTAAAACATAAAAGGGCATATTATATATATCTATATATATTTATATATAGTATATATATATATATATAATATATATATATATATGTATAATATAATAATATGTAATATAAATACAGTATATGCATATTTATTAGTATAATATAGATATTATATATAAATATTATTATATATTATATATATATTTTATATATATATTATACTTATTAATGATTATATGACCACGGTTGTTTTTTTTTTATAAATATATGTTAATTTGTGGAAGAAATGTATTGCTGGGAGAAGAAATTGTAAAGAAGAGTTTGCATTTTAAAAGTACATCTTTGGTTTGAACAGAGAATAAGCATATTTTTTGTGTTTGGAATTATTTCAATGAAAAAATTATATTTTTTTTCAATAATAATATAGATTTTAAGATTGACAAAATTTTAATCAACTGGTGTGAATGCAACAAAATGGGCTCCAACTTAAATTCTTTTGGAAACGGAAATTAATTTCAAAATATTTTAAACACTAAATGCATTTGCTTTTACCTTTAAATGTATTTATAGAAGAACTGAAATTTGGATGAAACGTGTTTCGCCATTACACATTGATAGAGGGTAATCAGTAGCCAGGGCTGGGATTTTTTTTGATTTTTTTTAGAAAAAAATCAATTTTTTTGATTTTTTTGATTTTATTGATTATTTGATTATTTTGTCATTTCGACTTTTTCAGATTTGCTCGAGAAGTCACGCGATATATATATATATATTATAAGTAGTATATATATATATATAGTAATTATATATATATTATCTATATATATATATATATATATATATAGTATATATATATATATATATATATATATATATATATAATATATATAATAATATATATATATAATATAATATAATATTAATAATTATATATATATATAATATAATATATATATATATATATATATATATAATAATATTAATATATATAATATAATATAATATAATAATAAAGAGACAGTAAGAGACGCAGAATCCAGTCTGAAGTGTCCCATTCAACCCATAAAAATTAGAATTAAGAATAATTTTTATTATAATTAATGTAATTATTGAATATGTAATTAAATATTAAAAGCCGTATGGGCCTAAAAATGCTTAAATATCAACAAAATATAATTAAGAATAATAATTAAAAAGGCCGCATTGGCCCCTCTAGAATGTCCCATTCAATCCATAATATATTATAAATAAGAATATAATTCAGAAGCCGCATGGGCCTATCTAGATGTCCCAGTCAACACCATAAATATTTAATAATTAAGAATAATAAAATTAAGAAGCTGCATGAACCCCTCTAGATGTCCCAGTTACCATAATATAGTAAAGATACATATACTAAAGAGGCGAGCATTGTTAATATTTAGACTTTGTCCCAGTTATCCAATAAAAATTAAATAGATATGAATGCCGAGCCAATTTGAGAACCACTCTAAGATGTCCCTATGTCAACTATAATCATAAATAATAAAAATTATAGAAATAAATCTTAAGCACAAACTCACCCCTGAATTTTTTATTATCACTAGTCTCCAGTCGACCATAATAAATTATATCAATTACCAAAATAATAATTTAAAGTTAAAGATGGATTTGACCCCTCTAGAAATGTCCGAGTCAACTCATAATATTAGAATATCTGCACAGTGAGAAGCCGCATGGTTTTATTTAGACTTTCCCAGTCAACAAAAAAAAAAATATATTGAAGATTTACGCATTGGCCATCTAGAATGTCCCAGTCAAAATATATAAATAATAAATAAGAATAATACTTAAAAGTAGCATGGTCCTTTTTAGAGCTGTCCAGTCAACCATAATAAATTAATAATTAAAATTATAATTAAGTTAAAACTAGCATTGACCCCTCTAGAATGTCCCAGTCACACCATAATTAAAAATTGTAAAACAAAATAATTTAATTAAGAAGCAGTCAAATGTTCCGACAGAAATGTCGTTAGAAATTGTCCCAGTCATCCTCATAATACATAGTGAATACACACTATCCAAAAAATCATACTTAGAGACAAGCATGGCCTATCTTAGACCTGTCCCTAATCAACACCAATTAATAATTATATTAAAATATAATTTGATTAAGGAAGAGCCACAGTTACATTAATGCGCTTCTAAAAGTTGTCCCAGTCAACTCAAACATTAAATAACAAATAATATAATCTTTAAGAAGCCGCATGGTCCTTTTAGACTTTCCCAGTAAAATCAATAGAAGAAAATTAATAATTGACAAGAATAGTCTGGCATTGAGAGTTCCCCCTCTTATGAATGTCCGCCAGTACAACCCATCAAAATTTAGCAATAAAATAATTTTTTTAAATAATAATTAATGTAATTATGGAATAGTATTTATAATTAACAAGCGCACATGGGCCTACCTAGACTGCCCCAGTCAAAGCCAACTCAAAAATTAATAAATACCAATAGTATTTAAATGTTCAGAGCGCATGGCCAGACAGAGTCCCCCAGTTAACCCATAATTATATAATTAGATAACACTTATTCACTATAATATGTAATAATATTTATGGTTTTGAACTGGGACGTCTAGATAGGCCCATGTGTGCTTCTGAATTATTATTCTTATTTATTAAGTTATTATGGAATTGGACTGGGATCATTCTAGAGGGGCCAATGGTGCTTCTTAACTAATTATAAAACAATTATATAATTATTGGGGTTATATTTATGAAGGAAGGCCATTATTTGAAGGAAGTAATGTATACAAAAATTGCTATTCATCTAAATTACGAGTATAATTTACACGTAAAAATTATTCTTTATTCCCTTGAGATTTGTATGAGGATATGACATGACCGGGACATCTAAGTGGAGCCATATGCAGGCTTGTCAATGTGGTATAATCTTCGTTATTGTCGACCTGGGATAGTCTATAAAAAAGACCAAAATGCGCGCATTCTTAAGTAATTATTCTTATTTTATAATGAGTTGACTGGGAAAATTTTTTCATTAATCCATGGTGGCTTTACACTATAATGAGAGTCTATTGATATTATTATTGGTTGACAGGGACAGTTCTTGGATAGGCCATAACGGACTACTTAATGTATTGAATTCTTTATTTATTATTATGTGTGTTTACTGAGGGATATTCTCAGAGTGTAGATACTCTTTCAGAAATATTCATTAATTTTTATTGGTGATCGAGGACATTCGAAAGACGCATGCGGCTTCTTGTTATTTTTTCTTTGATTTTATTAGCGGTGTGACCTTGAGAGGACATTCTAGAGAAGGTCAGTGCAGCCTTTCCTAATTAATTATTTGAATAATATTCTGAAAAAGCTGCATTAACCCCTCTCTAGAATGTCCAGTCACCATAATAGAATCACATAGAATACATACAAGAAACCGTAATGGTCTTTTTTTAGATGTCCCAGTCACCAATATATATAAATTAACTAATTAAGTATAAGAGTATAACATTGAAGCAAGCCCTCTAAAAAGTCCAAGGTCATCCCTATAAATATGATCAGAAATTTAAAGGAATAATATCTTTGTAGGCAGCAGCATATAGCCTTTTAACTGTCCATAGTCAAGCAATAATGATAATATATTAATAATTAATAGTTCAATAAAGTTATTTATAAATAATTATGAAACCGCATTGACGCCTCTAAATGTCCCAGTCTATTATAGATTATAAATATTAGAGGTGATAAGTTTTTATATCAGAACGAGCCAGCATGGATTCTTTTACCTTACGCAGTCAAAACGCAAAATAAAAATTAGCAATTAAAGAAGTTTAGAATGTAATTTAATTCGTTTAAATATTTATTTATTTAGAAGTTGATGTTGATAAATAAAGATTACTTACAAGAAAATATAGAAACTTGCCTCCTCTGGAGTAGAGCCGCATGGCATATTTTCTAGACTATCGCCCAACAAACCCAATAAGTAAATAATTAAATATTAAAAATAATAAATTAAATTGAAGCCGCATTGACCCTCTCTAGAAAATTGAATGTCACTCAAGACGTCATAATAAAACTAAGATGTATAATAATAATTGAACGAAGGCCGCGATGATGGTTCCTATTTTTACGACTGTCCACAGTTCATATTTTACTTCCAATAAAAATTTTTATAATTAAAAGAATGTAAATCGAGTATGGCCCCTCTAGATAATTGTCCCAGTTTGAAGACGATAATAAATAATAAAATGAATATATAATGAAGCCCGCATAGGGCCCTAATCTAGACAACTTCACACGCACTATTCTTATCGTTCATATTAGCAAAAATTCCTTATCAACCTTCCTAACCATCTTGTGTGTGTCTACAAGACGTTGACGATATTTGCGCGCTTGCGCCATTCGATTCAGCATATCTGTCTTTTTTTAATAAGGGTGCTAAAAAAATTGTAGACATACGTACCAAAATAACTAGGACGTTTCTAAGACTATA
>JABUQX010109497.1:10000-13530 GCA_015478945.1 Trachelipus rathkii
GAGATTTGTTTAAACATTCCTTATATACGAAATAGTTACAGGTTGTCATTATTTATATAAAAAAAAAGTTACCACTTATCGTCATTATTAGAGAGCAAACACATCAAAACACTTTTTCTTTAATGTCCCTTTCCTATTCCTCTTTACAGGTTTTTTACGGTGACCTACACCTTGACCAGTCATCTTACGTCGTAGTTTTCGTTTGACATCGTCTAACATTTCATCTGAAACATCGGCTATGCGACGTTTTACAGCACTACGAGGGTCGACACCCCCATAATATCCTGGATTGTGTTTATTCCCGTTCTGGCTGCTTTTTTAGCAATGTATTTACCCCCTGATTTAAACAGGGGAATAGCTCTACGAAATAACGAAGCAAAAAATCCTCCTAAACCATATCCCCTCTGCATTCTTGAACCCCTGAAGACTCTTTCTCTTTCCATTATTATTATTATTTACCGGAGCTTCTTTCTTATGTGTACTTTACACACTGCTGTACCAATTGTGAATGGGTATGGTTTGCCTTCGACGTCTCTTATATAAACGCGAACTGAACTCAGTTGGGTCTTACTCATAGGTAAGTAGTGAACATTAGGAAAGCTTATAACTTTACGACCTTTAGGAAAATGAACTACTCTTAACAAAGAGGCTTTAGTATTCCCTACATACTGAAGGTCTACAATATCTGTATAAACATAGGCCATACCTGGATCTTGAAACATCTTAGTAGGCAAACATACAAAATGTAATGAACTCTTGGTGTCATTTTTTTGTGACATACTCTTCCATCGTTGGTATATAACGCATTAGATCCTTTAGAGATGGTTTGATATTATTTCCCGATATTTTGTATACATGTGAGTAACAACAATTACGAAACCAGGTTGAAGGGCGGAAAATAAATAAACTTATATCTTTCAGGTTCACATGAGTTTGAGATTTTAAAGTGATTAAAGCGTTATCTTCGTTAACGGATTTATTAACAAGAAACACTAAATCTTTACATAACTGACTTGTTTCAAATTTTTTGTTTAAGTCTATGAACACATCAGTAACCGATTTATAGAGACCGTGGTTTAAAAAATTTTCAAAGAAATATTCATTGTTGCCTCGTTGATAGTGCCGTATTGTCTTTAATTTTAATTCATTTTGCACATTATCTGTTGCTTCTCAATATCATAAAGCCACTCATCAACAGCCCCATCTCATCTATGGCATCGAGAATTAATTCACTTATCCGCTCATATATTTCTCGATCAAAGTTATGAGGGTCAAGTAATTGGGGTGTATAGTGCCGATATTAATTTTCAGGATATAGATCCGAAGAAGCCGATGAAGGCAGAGTTAAATAGAAATGATCTTCACTCTCCATGTTTCACAAAGTAAACTGATCAATGTTTCTTAATTTCACTAGCAGTTCTCTAAATATTAAACTTTCTGGGTAACCTACCATTTTGACAAATATGTTATTTTTTTCCTTTCCTTTTAGATCCTAATATTTTCTATTTATATTCATCTACTCTTAGGGATCAAAGCTATTTTTGGTTATTTTTGTTTATTAGAACCTCCTTTTTATTTGTTCGCCCTCTAAAATCCTCAGGATAGTATATATTTTACCCCGTCTCTTGGGAATTCCTCTGATTGTATCTAACTTTTAAAAACTTCTCTGACCATCCCGCCTCATCCCTTTTCTGAAATTGATCATCTGACCTAGACACTCTCACATAATCTCCTAATTTTAATGCCTGTGTTATCTTTTATTTTTCGTACAGGACGACTCGGAACTGAGGGTTTTGTCTTTACCATCTCTAGAGGGGTCTTCTTAATTGTTCTATGATAAGACCTATTATAAGAATAAGCCAAGTCTTGCAGTATATCTATATATTTAAATGTATTCATTTTCGGTGAAATATCTGTGCATTCCTTCTTTATAGTTCTCTCACTCTTCCACAGATTGCAGCTTTCATTACAGAGTAGTATTGTAGTTACCCTATAGTCATACTCTGTAACTATTTCTTGAAACTCTTTACCTAAAAATTCTGCACCTTTATCTGACCACATCAATTGAGGATATCTGTTATCCTTATTTATAATTTCTCTCACAGCTTCAGCAACAGTTTTTGACTTTTTATCTTTTAAAGCCTTTAACCATAAATACCTGGAATATACATCTATCACAAAAAGAATGTATTGATACCCCTCATTGTAAGATTTATATTTTATCATCTCTGTCAAATCTAACTGCCAGACGTTATCTAAATGATGGGCTATGGTTTTTCGTGTAGGAAATTTTTTCCGAATAGGTTTATGTAGAGTAAAAGCATCCTCCCCTTGTAAATAATTTTTCAGTTCTTTTTTATTAATGTGAGGAAACTTTGAAGCGAACCTTGAAAAGCCTCCATAACTGTAAGGCTGTTTCATGTCATAGTAATATTTATCGACCGCCTCCTTAGCCTCCATGACTCACAATGACATTAACAATAAAAATTATATTCATTTATACTGAAAGGTGATATAAAAACCAAATGTATATGAAATATTTTATTTTAACTACAAAATAATATTAACTATTTTTAATTACAAGTCTAAAAACATAGCAGATGTATACAGAAAGATATCATAACTTGTATATACATTATTTTAAATTACAAACAATACAATCATATAAAAAAGCCCAATAAATAATTACGAACTAATCCATATGCAATGTATATCATAACTTGTATATACATTATTTTAAATTACAAACAATACAATCATATAAAAAAGCCCAATAAATAATTAGGAACTAATCCATTTTGAAGCAATGGATGTTTTTTTTCTTATTCTACCTGCACTTGAGCGTAATGTGTTTCTACTTAGCAACTTAAATCTGGCCGATGCAAAAGAAGTACCAGAAGGACTCGCATCTGGTCTAGGAGACATTGGAATATTATCCAGATCCGCTAATCTTTGTTTATTCTGGATTAAAGTTCTCGGAAAATTAATAGTCTGAAGTTCTTGTTTGATCCTATTCCAGCCTGTTACAGGAGCCTTCTTCCAATCACGCGAGAGATCGGATATCAAGTCAACAATATTCGACCAAATATTGTTTCTCCGTCAATAATGATTTGACCGAGCTCGTTCCATGTTAATCTGGATCTTTTAAATATATATAGAGCTACACCGTTTCTTACTTCTCATTGGTAGCTTCTTGAGGACATGGTTTTAAATATCTTCTCGTCCTTCAACTCAATTTAGTAATCTGGTGTGGAGCTGAATATCCTTAGGTGAATTAATAATAGCTTTTAGATCTACTACATTTTTTGTATACGGCATTTGATATAAGGATTCTTTTTCGTGAATGTTTGCATCAGAGTTTTTAATATTCGATACAATTCCTTCTCGTAATGTATGTATCTGTCAACTGCGGATCATTATACTCAAAGGTTTGCTGTTGGGAGCAAACTGCTGGAATAAGGGTTATACCACGATCTGTTTGTTTCGAAACTGAATGTTTTGTTGTTTGTTGTTATTGTGGCTCGTTGTCG
>JABUQX010109498.1:0-23907 GCA_015478945.1 Trachelipus rathkii
GTGCATTTGTCTGAAACACAAGGAGCGTAACCTTGTAGGTGCCTACGGTGAGTACATTATTTAAAGGCTTGAGTTGCCAAGTAATATATATATACTAACATAATAAAATACATATATAATATAATACATATATAATTATACTAATATAATATATATTATACAATCATAGTATACGTATATATATATAATATACTAATCATATACTAATACTTATATTCACTGATTAGCTATATTATAAATATTATATAATACTATATATATGCTACTATATACTACTATATATATACTATATAATATACTCTATATTATATATATATCTATATATATATACTAAATCATATACTAATATTACTATTATATTATATATATGAGTTAGCGAATCATGTTTATACTATACTCAGTATATTACACTATAATATATATATATAATATATAAAGTAATAATATCCTATATAGATATATATTATTATATTACTATATATTTTTATTATATTAATTATAAATATATATATAATAGTATACAAGAATAATATATATATAATATATATACTATAATTATATCATATATACTATTAGTATATACTAACTAATATATATAGTATAAGTATACATGATAATACTACTACGACTATATACTATCATTCATTATATGAAGTTTGCCCGATATATATAGTATACTATATATAATACTTATACTAATTATACTAATTATATAGTATATAACCAGCTCTTATCTTAAAATATGACTACTACTTATATTAGTGTTAAACTTAGTGGGACACATCTGCTACAAGGAATTTTGTACTTGTATATGACTTTGTTCGTTATGTGATTTTTTAATTTCCATACTTATTGTATTAGGTGAATCTGAAGTAATCATTAAGAATGTCCTGTATTCTGTAAAAAAGGAATTAATTTCAAAACATATTAGACGTAAGGTTTCACTACTAATACTTACTGATATATGATATATAAATAGTACTATATATAATATACTATATATATAATTATATATATAATACTATTAATACTATATACACTATACATACTTAATATCACATATAATATATCCGGTATATAGTAGTATATGCCAAGCTATCTTCCTTAGTTTTCCTTGTTCTGCAAACGTTTGAAATCCATTTCGTAAGGTTCCCATTGCCTCTGCACGTTGAATTCCGTCTAGAGTTAAGATTTCCCCAAGAATATTTTGGGGCTTTTTTTCTTTTTTGGGGGGGGGGGGCCAAAAACGTGGAAAAAAATCCCACGGCGAGTAGGATTGTCATTGCTCTGCAACGTGAATCTGTTCATTTTTTGGTTAGGTCTACTTACCCCTTTTTTAAGTTTAGAGTTAGGGATAACGCTGTGGTCTAGGACTAACAACAGAATTTTATATATATATATACTAATCGCTCATATATATATATATATATGATCTACTCATCATGTTACACTTATAATGGATTTAAATGTTTTAGATGTTATTATATATACATATATTAATACTAAATATATAATATAATATAATATCTCTTCAATGTTCATACGTTTGTGTTCCGAACCGACTCACCTTGAGTTCGCGACGCGAACTCACGAGCACGTTACTCAGGTAGAGAGTGTTTGTATACCAGCAGAACAAACGCCACAAACTGGTAATTCTGAACGACACATTTTCCCCCATACTTATATTATGCATATGCATTTACTTGATAGCCTAACTATATAGTATAGTCATGTATATAGTTATACTACTACTACGTTATATATTATAATATATTATATACTTATTTATAATGCGATTCTATATACGTATGTATACATGAATCAATACGATCATATTTATACTGTATATAATATATATATACTATATTATTATATAATATACATATACAATATTATATTAATAATAATACTATATACTATATATAATATAACTATATTCATATAAATTCTATATATTATTAGTATTATAAATATTATATAGATATCTAATATTATATACGTATATACAGGCGACATATACTACCAATCTTTAATGTATCTCACCTCTAGTATTTGATACTATTCGCTCACCAAAAGCTCACTAGTCAACTATCATACCATAAATTACTATCGCCAGCATATAAACATACAGATACCCCATTAAGAATGACCGCCCTAGACACCGCGCCATGTACCCTACATCATCGTTAGCGCGCTACTATACTCGTATAGCATACGGTGGCGTCATTATTGGTGTGGATCAATAGACCAGAGTGGTTCCTAGCTCACCAAGAAGCTCTTTGCCTTACACTCGAATCGTCCGTAAGCTAAATCTATAAATCTTCTTAACTATTAATTATGGTTGGTTGTTAAATATTATTAATATCTTTTAATATTATCATTTATTCATATTATTATTATTTTCATTATTATGATTATTATTATATTATTATTATTATTATTATTCATTATTATATGTTATTATATTATTATATATTATACCTAAGTAAGGGAAGTCAATTCTTGATCTTCCGAAACTTTAAGGACGAGTGAAATATTTTTTTTTTATTTCATCAGCTGTTTCAAAAGACTCCTCGGAAAAAGTCATTGCTCTTATTCTCAAGAGTTTTATTATCGAGCTCTTGAGTGTTGTAAAAAATGGTTATCTACAAAGCTCATCCTATAATATAAAAATAAATTATATTTGAAAGATGAGTAAGTCCCGTTATTGTCTTTGATTAATTAAAGTGACAATTAGAACAATTCATGTTTCTGTAATTGTGTTGCTTCATGAAAAGAAGTTATTTGCACCTTCATAAAGTTGAACAGGCAAGAAACACCAGTACCAACATGGATCGGAAGGGAAAATGATCGACGTGTCCAAATGAGTCGACTTTCGAATTCTGATAAAAGAAAATGTCTCAAAAAAAAAAAAAAAAAAAAAAAAAAAAAACAAAAGCTATTTCCTCTCTTTCACAGACATATAAACATAACTCAAAACCTAAACCTGACTTAAACCTAACTCAACGTAACCTGCCACGCTAACCTCACGCCTGCGGGCGGATTGGCTACGGGGGAATTGTTTTTTTGACTGTGTCGACGTTTTGGGACTAGCTCCTACTAGCCAAACCTTCCTGATTTTCCGTTTGAAACTAAACTTCTTTGAAATGTGCATTCATTAGTTCCTTTTAAATTGTGTTGCTTTTTCCGTATTCTTCTGAAAGATAATTATTTATTATTATTATGGAGTAATATATCTATTAATATTTCAATGATTTTGTAATCTTCAAATATTATTATTATATTATTTATTATTATTATTATATATTATATTATTATTATTGATATTAGTATTATTATTGTATTATTATTAAAATGGAACAAAATCCAGATTATTAAAGTGCCAAATTAAGGCTGCCCAACATAGATATTTTTCAAAAAAAGGGCCTTCTGGAAAGAAATGCAAAAAGAAGGTATGTTAGTGAACATCTGTGATCTTAAGAAATGATCACAAAAAATTTTGAAAACTCAGTTAGTCTCCCAAGAAGAGAAAAAAAGTGGAAGACCAAACGTATACACAGCAGCCGACAGATGACAAAATTTTAAATGAAGAGAAGCCCTTAAGAACAGAAGGCAACTTGCAAATGGCATCAAAAAACAACTTACTGCAGGGAGTTAACCGTTAAACTGCAGAACAAAATTAATAGGCGTATAATTGAAGCTGGTTTGATGCAAGGAAGTCCCCGCAAAAACGCAAAAATTAACCGACACTAAATGCTAAGAGACGCTCTGAATCCTTGCGGCAAGCAGTCCAACAGAACTGACAGAATGGACTGGGAAAATGTAAGTTCATCATTGGTTTTCATTTCAAAAATACCTTATAATTCACTGCATTATGAATTTGAGTTTATTTTGTCCTAAGAAATTGTACATTGGCTTTTTATTTCATCTGGTCGGCTCACGTGATGAATCGAGTCACCATGCCACTGTGACCTCCCACCGTACCATTCGTTAGGTTCTGGAGAGCTCTTTAATATACTCGAATAGTGTACCAAACAGAGAGTAATAACATCCAACTCAAGTTTGCATGCGTTTGGAGGCGTGTATGTCAGTGTATGGAACCGGGTAGACGACGAATTATTAGGTAGCAATGAGGCTGGCAGCAGTACAAACGACCATTATGATTCACCTGTTGCCTCAATGCGGATTGGGCTTAGAAGTAAAGGTGTCTGAGGAATGCATGAAGATTTCATACTTAGCATGACGTGACTCCATGTCACGAACTGTTACACAATATTTGGAATCCCATGGGATCCAAACACTACCATGGCCTGGACAATAGCACCGAATGATCCGATCGCAAATTTGTAGTCTATTTACAAAAGGATGAAAAGAAGAACCAAATAACAAAAAGAAAAAAAAATAAAAATTACGATTGAACACTTAAATTAATAGGATGGACGAATGAAAAGACAATCAAACATACATTGCAGCAATTCAATCAAGTACATTCAATGCACCAAAGAATAAATTTCCTCATAAAAGAGTAAAAAGGAATGTTATAACTAAGTATTAAATGAGTATAATGCATATGAAAATAATGTAATTAAGATAAGGCATTTATCAATATCAAGATGATTAAAAATTAATAATCATTTAAAATTTTAAGTATTTCTGAAGAGTAAACCTTAAAAAATCTTTAAATAAAAAAATTGAATTTGTAGGAAGTGTATAGGATAAAATAACAATAAATAATTTTAAATAACTAATAAATCATATATATAATAAATTCATAATCATTTATATATATTTATATATAATATAATTAGTATATATATATATAATACTATTATCATATATATATATTATATATATATATACTATATATTAATAGATACTATATATCATGACTATCTATCTCCTATATTCTATATACTACTAATATATCTATATATAATATATACTATAACTATCATATATATATACTTATTATATATATATATACTATATTTATCTATATATAAGTATATATAGTATTATAGTTTATATATATTTATAATATGACGGCTTATAGCTATTTTCATTAACAAGCAAATATCATTTTCTTCAATCAGATTATCGATATATTGGTGAAGCTCTAAAACTACAAATTTGTTTTCTTTGTTTTATTAAAAAATGAATATACTTATATATATATATATTATATATCAATATATATATATACTAGTAATATATTAGTTATGATCTCACTACTATACATTAATTATATATATACTTATATACTTAGTACTATATTAGCTATATATACTATACTCTCTATATAATATACTAGATAGCTATATAATATACTATATATATGTATATATATATATATATATGTTATACTTATGATTAGTATTCTTAATATATCAAACATAGCTTTATATATATATATATATATCTATATATATAACTTTTATTATATCATATACTTATATATATATCATATTCATATTATATATTACTGATACAAATATATATACGATACTTATATATACATATATATTAATATAACCTTAATAATAATATATAGTAATATAATATATGGTATTATATATAAGGACCTTAAGTAAAACTGTTGTCTCTTTAATTGAGTATTGGAGGACTGGTAATAATTTTTTCGCCATTTAAGAAAATTAAATTTGTTTGCTCTAAAAAGAACTTAATTTTTATATTCTTTTCACATAATATTATTAAGCTTTTAATTCTATTTTATTAATTTTCTATATATATATATATATACTTATACTTATATATATAGTATATCTATGTACTATACTATTATATTATATGTAGTAATATATAGGCTATATTATATATATGATATATATACTATATATATATATCTATATATATACTAGTATTATATAATAACTATATATTATATATATATATATATATATATATAATTAGTATCAGAAAAAAATATGTATATCAACATATACTTATAATATATACATATTCCTATTACATATCATATACTAGCAGGTGGTTATTTGACTTTATTTGTAAAGTATTACACGGCAATTTAGGGGCTCGACGGGGGACACATGGGGGGACGTTTTCCATCACCCGTAGAGCGGGGTGGAGACCCCGCGGACACCCAACAATAGCCAAAGAGCGGCGCGTTCCGGGACCCGCCCGGAGGGGCGGGGGAAATATCTAGCATACCCCGTAGTATCCCGGAAAGCGAGAGACCCGGAGTCCCGCGCATCGGTGAGTATAACCTGGGATTATTCTTTAGTAAAAAAAAAAAACAAAATTTATAGGAAAACTCTATTTATCTTTTTAACGACAGTAACCAATAACTACTCTAAAGTAGGCTCTCTAATCATATTACTATAATTTATAAACAATGATTTTTTTATTTTTTTTTATTTGTTACTATTTCCTATCCTAAAATTTACCAGCTGGATTACAAAATGTTTCCTTTTCGCTTTAGCTATTGTAGATTTTGAGATTTGTTTGTTTTCTCATTCTAATGATTATTTTAGTTTTTACATTTTCCGCACTAAAAATTGAACGAGCAATCTCCAGCATGCTATATTCCTTTGCCCTGTAGCATGTAGAGTTTGAGATATGAGTTGTCGCCTTAAACCAAATTTGTCCCAACTTTCAGACATAATCTTATTAATATGATTATATTTCCAGATCTATTTTATATTTTAAACGTGCGTAGGCTACTGAATACGAACAATAACATAAAATTATCAATGGAACAATCTACCTACACTTATAATGTAGTAAAGCATCTTAACCAAATATGCTGAGTAAAAAGTCATTTAAACAATTAATTACTTGTAAACATATTAAGTACTTTTCCTAACGAAATGCTAAATTTTACTTCCTTTTCGTCAATCTAGCACAAAACCGTAAAAAAATACTTATCAAACGTAAAGGAATTTCTTATAATTCTGATGGTTTCCTATTTTATACAGAATGTTATTCTATATTACACAGAATAGGAAATTTTTTTTTTTACGCTTGGTGAGCCTTTTTTACGGATTTTGCGCTGAGTTGACGAAACGACAAAATTTTAGCATTTCGTTAGCATAGTGTGCAAAAGTCGAAGACGCCTTAAGTATATCAACTACTATAGTAATATATATCGATATTATAGGAATTGAAGAAATTTTCTGTTAATGAAATCATCTTTCCCATAATAGTATATATACTATTATTTCAGTATATAGTATATATATACTATATATATTTAATATTTTTATATATATACTAATTAATATATAGAATATATAGTACGTTATATACTATCTATATATACTATATATAATACATATATTTATATAATATATATATATAATTATACTATATTTATAAGTCCCTTTCGCTTTAAAAGGATGTTTACCGATATATATTCGAATGAACGATTAATCGATTTTTTTCGATTATTTCAGGCAATAGTGCGTCAAAGGTTGCCAATAAGTTTTTTTATTTTTTAAACTAGATTATTACCCAAGATTAAATCACATATGTCAAAGATCATGTCCTCCTCGCCTCAGCGGGACGACGGGGCGGATTCGTCACCCTCCTGTCCCACCGTCGGCTCAGAGGCTCTTCTCGTTAAAATAAATAGACATAAATGAAACCAAAATTAACACTAGTAAAATTACATGATATACAAAACACTATGGGCAACTTTTCTCTGGCTCTTATTGGAGTTAAGTTAACACGTACAGTGTATGATAGACGATTAGGGTCAGCAGACTATTTCGATACCTCGTAAGCATTTTTAGAAATCTTTAAAGGGGGAAAGTGCCTAAATATATAACATATATCTATAGTATATAATATTAATATAATACTTATATATTATACTATTATATATTATTATACTTATAATATATTACTATATATATATATAATATATTATTATATATTAATATACTATATATATATATATATTATAATATGATACATATTATATAGACAGGATAGTTCATTAACGGGTCGATTAAAATAAATCTGTGATGAGAGTATTGAATACAATCCCTTCGTGACATTTGGACTAATCGGCAACCAAAATGCAAGAGCCTACAAGGCAAATGGTGCAGGTAACAATTAAACGACTTTGACTAAGTGTAGTATGTTATATTAATAGTTCAATAACAAATTAAACATATAATAAAGTACATATGATACAACAATAATAATATATAGGATCTTAGGTAGAGTTTGGAATGTGATCTATATTTTGCTATAATTTTGAAAACAAAAATATCGATAAATGAGAAATACGAAGTGTAACTTAATTTCTTTTCTTTATTTTACTAAAATAAATATAACAAAATTTTGTTTTCAATTGAAAAAAAAATTTAAAGGCTTCACACACACACACACACAACACAACACATATATATAAGTATTATAGTATTATATATCATTATAATATATATATATATATAGCTATATAATATATATTACTATATATATAATATATTATATATATATATAATTCATTAACTATATATATATTTCCAAATTTTGGATTGATTCACGGTATTCTTAAATGAAGATAAAATATGTACCACTCAAAACTTTCAATATTTAATATGAAACTTCAAAACGAATCTTTTACTTAGATTATGTTCCAGGTTTAAGTATTATTTTAATACAGCAATTCGGCTAACCTCAGAGAATAGGATTCGTACATACCTGAAAAAAAATAATGTCATCAAAAGAATAGTAATATTTTTTACCTAATCTAGCCCTAAACTACCTACCTAAACTAACAAACCTAACTAACATAACCTTAGCCTAACCTACCTAACCTAACCTCAACCTACCTAACCTAACCTACCTACCCTAAACCTAACTACCTACCTAACCTAACTAGGCTTAACCGAACTTAATAACTACCCTAACCTACCTAAAAAGTCAAAATACTAAACATAAACCTAACATAATCTAAATAACAATCAAAATAATCTAACATAACACTTACATAAATTTAACATAGCTACTAACAATAAAAAAAAAGTAACTAAATCTCTCTCTCTCTCTCCTCTCTCTCTCTCTCTTAATTACGTATATACTATAGTATATTATAGTATATATATATATATTATAAGTACTAATATATATATATAATTTAGCTATATCTATATTATATATATATATATATATAGTATATTTATACACTATATATATATATAGTATCATATAATACTATAGTATATATTATATATTATATAAGTTATATATATTTCTATATATAATATCTATATATTATATATATATCTATATATTTATCATATATAAATAATAGTATATAATATAGTATATCTAATATAATATCACTAATAATAACATATACTATTATATATATAATATATATATATATATATAAATATAAATATATAATACATATAATACTTAATATAGTATATAATATAATTAAATATTAAAATTATAATTTTCGATGAACAAAAAGAATTTAAATTAATAAAAAAGTTTTCGAGCTTCCCCAACACAAGTATTCAAATGCTTTTTAAAAAATTTTATAATTTTATAGGATATATTGATATCCTATTATTCGATTTTCCGAATATATCCGTATCACATATCCAAACTTTACCTAAAGCACCCTAATAATGTCAATAAAAAGAGAGAGATTAAATTCAACTGGTAAAATAAATAAATATGAATAAGATAATAGTAATAGTGAAAAATAATATAATTTAATAAAAAAATCTATAAAATTAATAATAATAATAATATAATAATAATACTAATAGTAATAATAATAATAAATAATAACTAATATTTATAATGAATAATAATAATAATAATTAAAAAATAATAATAATAATCAATATAATAAATAATCAATCAATAATTAATATATAATAATATGTATAACAATAATAATAATAACTAATAATACTAATAGATATAATTAATAATAATAATAATAATAAGGAATAATCGATATAATATTACCTATTTAGGAATTCATAAGTAAATAATTAATCAATTAATAATAAAATAAAATCTGAATAATTATATTAGTGATCTTGAAAAATATAAAGAAAATAATTATATGATAAATCATATAATAATAATATATAATACCTAATAATAAATAACTATAATTAATATACTAATAATAATAATTATGATTTTGATGAATGTTAATAAAAGCAATTATGTTATTATAATAATAATGATAATATTATAAAAGTATAATGAATAATCTAAATATAATTAAGTTATAGAATATATAAAATAGAAAATAAAATAAAATAAAAATCAAAAGAAAATAAAAAAAAAATACATAACTAAAATGGAAATAATAGCTAATAATAATTAATAATAATAATAATAAATGTTAAATTATTTTGACAATCAATCATATGCCATTAATACCTAATAATATTAATAATAATAAATCATCATATCAAATAATAATAATGAGGAATGATGATGAATGATGATGAATGATAATAATAATACATATGATACATGATGATAATAATAAAAATAATAATAATAATGATAATAATAATAATAATAATATAAATAATAATAATAATTAATAATCAATATAATAATATAATATAATATATAATAATAATTAATAGATAATAATAATAATAATAATAATGATATAATAGATAATAATATTAGTAAATAATATATAAAAACATATCAAAATAAAATAAAAATCAAATAAATAAAATATAAAATAAAATAATAAAAATATAAAACTAATAAAGCATAATTATAATATAATAATAAGAAATATATATATCGTAAATTTTAACGTACTTTTTACAAGTTCTTTTCAATTTTCTAATATTCTTTCTTTCAGAAGAAATATTTATTTAAGACCTATTCGAGAATTAAAAAAGGAAGTTAAAAACTTTTAATTATGCCAACTCTTTCGCCTGCCATACTTCAGTCATGATCACGGTTAACTAACCTTTTATAATATAATGCAGCTTACAAGAATAAATTTCTAAATATAAATAAAAATTAAATTAATTTTCATTCTACGTGTGAGTAAAATGTTGGTTTTATTTCATGAAAAATCAAAAACTCAAAAAGCTACAGCGAAAGCACAAAAAAACGTAGTATATATATATAAAATAAAAACCTATCTCTTATTTAACACTATACAAGAGGCTTATTAAAATCAACATTTAACGTGTGAAACTCTGTTAACACACAAGATGTTATAAGAATACAAAAAAACTTAATTAAGATAATGGTTACCCTCAATTAAAATAGACAAAGTTATTAAAAGAACTATAAACCAAACATTCCTAACTTTTCCTTAACTTTTAACAGAAAGCAAGATACTTTTTGGTTATAAATCATGGACCAAAAAATTTTATCTAGAAGAAGAAAGAAAGTATCATAATTGTAAAAGGAGCATGTTAAGCTGCGAGAAAGAGTTTAAATGTTAGAGTTACCTAACTACACCGAGACGAGTGTTCCTCATATTTAGACCGTGGTCATTGTTCAGAGGATTACAGAATTATGTTATGATGTGTATCAATTTAATTGCGAAAGACAGTAGGATGTATTCCTCTTAAATGTGGGATACAAACTAACGCCTTTAACGAACCGGAATATGCACACCGCTAATAAACAGTAAAATATGGAGCATTACACGCACTGATCACAATATTCCCTTCATTAATTTTAAAGTATAACGTTTAAATAGTTTATTTCAAGTGGTAATTTCAACTATCTTCTATAGCAGAATCTCTTTTATTAAAAAACCTAAGCCGAGACATCAATGTGAAATTTAAATAAAGGAATTGAATGCTTTAATTTTTTTTGATTATTGAAGTGTTTTGCAGGTACAACTAGTATCCTTATGATAAATAGTTGTATTTGCAAAGCATTTCAGCTTTTTTTTGATTTTTTGATTTTTCAATGCAGAATAATTTTATTGTGACATTTACTTGAATATAAAATGTCTTTCTCATTTAGAAATTTTATTTTTGTAAGCTACATTTGAAATAATGAGTTAGTTACCGTTTCATGCTTAATATTTAAATACCAACGATTATTTAGGATTGAAAGAAAAATTAAAAGTTTAACTTCTTTTTTATAAAGGTTTTTGCTGTTCAGTTTATCTGTTAGTGTATTAATAAAGAATATTTAGAAGGAGTCTGGAACTAAAAAAAATTACAATATAATAAATAATAATATATAAATATAATATCCAATAATAATATATAATAATAATATAATAATAATAAATAATATAATTATATAAATAATAAATAATAATAATGATAATAATAATATAATAATAATAATAATTAATAATAATAATATAATAATAAAATAATAAGAGAGAAGAGAAGAAGAAGATGAAGAAAAGAAGAAAGAGAGAAGAAGAGAGAGAAGAGCAAGAGAGAGAGAAGAGAGAAGAGAGTAAGAAAGAAGAGAAGAGGATGAAGAAAAATAATACAAATCATAATAATTAATCATAAATACTTCTGATCTAATTACTACACGCGTACAGTCAGCAAATACTATACGATAATGACATAACTAGTAACTAATATAATAATAATATAAGTAATATAAAGTATGATAGATAAATGAATAATAATTAATATATTATAATACTTGTAGCTATAATAATAATAATTTAAATATAATAATAACTAATAATAATAATATTAATAATAAATAATAATAAGAGAAGAAGAAGAAGAAGAAGAAGACAGAAGAAGAAGGAAGAAGAAGAAGAAGGGAAGAGAAGAAGAAGAAGAAGAAAGAAGAAAAGAGAAGAAAGAAGAAGCAAGAAGAAGATGGAAGAAGAGAAGTGAAGAAGAAGAAGAAGAAGAAGAGCAAGATGGATTGTCTGTTTGTCAATTTCGAACGTAGATCTATATGAAACAATAATAATATTAATATATTAAAATAATATAATAATAATATAATAATATAATACTAATAATACTAATAAATAATAATAATAATAATAATAATACAATAATAATAATAACAATAATCAATAATAAATAATAAAATATAATAGATAATATACATTAATAATAATATAATAGCAAGTATAATAAGTAATAATATCAGATGATACATAATGGATTATACAATACCACATATATTACTAATTAACAATAACAAACACAAACACCAACAGCTTTTCAACTGGAACCTTTGCGTTTTTAAATCAATTTATAACAAACTGTCGAAATTGCACGTTAACACGAATGCATGCTGAACATCCTTTTGAGTAGGACTTCGTAAACGTTGCGTATGATCATTCCCAGTTCTGCATATATTGGTGCTGCCGGATAGATCCTTTGCTGTAACTGTTCCTGCGTGTGTATTTGTTCACGATAAACTTCCTGTTTTAGGTGTCCCCACACATAGAAATCTAGTGGATTTAGATCAGGTGACTGAGGTCACCATGGAACTGGACCGTGATTACCCAATCACTCTCCTGATACATTGTTTAACCAAGCATAACCACAACTGCATTATGTGCCGGTGCACCAGTCTTGTTAATAATTACATGGCGCGACGTACATTTAGTGGCAGGATCATCCAAACACGTCGCTATGTGCAGCTTTCGGAAAATTCCACTTTAATGACGCTCACTCAACACCTGGTTGTAATACAAACCATGATGCAAATTGGCGTTAAACATCCATGCACCCACACATTTACTGAAAACCTATGCTGGGAATCTCACGTTGTGCTAATGCGGATGTGGTTATCAAGCGACCCAGTGATGCTCAAAGTTGGGTAAAATCAACTTTATAGTCGTCCCTCGTAAACGAGCTCATCTCATCCACAGTATTAGTAGGAAATCTGGATATGTTTCAATATTGTCAAGTATACCAGCGCAGAACTGACAGAGTTTTTGCAGAACAGCGGAAATGCAGTCCGTGAAGGTTGCAAATGCACGGAGACACTGCTCATGATGTACAGTCGCCAGACGTAGGTTTGTAGACAACGTAATCAATGCGACAACACGTCTTGCAATTACTTCACGCTGGGTTATCATAACTTTGCGTTCAATGATAGAGACTAGTAAGTATAAGCTGCCATTGATGGTGCACCTTCCATGTTTGTAATTGTTACCCTACGGTCTGACATAAATCTTTAGAAAGTGCGAGTAAATACACGATATGGACGGATGCGACGATGCTTTATAGCTCGAACGTAGATACGTTCTGCTGCAGCATTCGCGTTGCTCACAGAATTATATATCAAAGACGATGCCCGCATTACTCTTCGTCTGAATATAACTTAACTGATAAGAGTGAGCAGCATGCTACCCAAACCACTATTGTATATCTAATTAGGTACGTGTTCATCAGGTTCATTATGAGTAACTTTTAACCTAAGACACTTTAACTGTTGGTTGTTGATTGGTTATTCTGTGTTAGTTTTATTATTTATTTTCATTATGTTATTTCTTTAATTATTTATTAAACTTATTTTTTCATATGTTAGTTTATTATATTAATTTGTTACTGATTTTGTTTATAGCTTTTGTTGTTTTTGGAATGTCTTTTATTGTTTATGTGCTCTATTCTCCTTTTTCAGTAATAGGTTTAAACGGCTGTAACTATTTAGGTGTTGCAGATTGGTCGAATGTTCATAAAAGGGATTTTTAATATTCCTTCTATATATAGTTTTCAACTAATTATGACACATTGTGGTGAATTGTGAACATTGTGATTATGTAATTATATATTATTATATTATAATATTTATATATATTGTTTATACTTATATATCCTAACATTTAATTACTAATATATATATATATTATTTATGTATTGTATAGTAGTATGTGTTAATGTTCCTACTACACTAAATGATATATAAATGATATTATATATATATAAATATTATATATATGAACTATGTATATATTATATATAGTTGTATATATTTGTAGTAGGTATAGTGTTGGGAGACTGTAATTAATATAATACTAGTAATAAATATAAAATATACTCAGTAATAGTATATATAGGTTTAATATTAGATAGACTGACAGGATGTATAGGGACTATATTCTTATATATATTTATATAATTATATCATATTATTTTATATATATTATTATAGTATAATATTATACTATCATATATATATATAGTTAATATATTGATCAATTGCAGTTTAACAATATCCGTTAGTGGCTTTGTCTGTATACACAAGAGAGTAACCTTGTAAGGGCCTAATGAGTCCTTAAAAGCTTTGAGTTGGCCCAATAATATACTAATATAATTATATATATACATATATTATTTATATATATATATATATATAATATATAATGTATATATATAGATTTATATATACTATATATATATATATATATCTACTTATATGTATATATATAATATATATATATATCATATTAATATTATATATATATATATAAGTATGATATATTATAATATTAATATATTATGATATATAATATATAGTACTATATTCATATCATATTGACGTTGCGATATGTATTTTTACTTATATATATATATACTTATATATATATTATATATATATAATACTAATATATAATATATATATATATATATATAGAATATATATAATATACTATATACTATACATATATACTAATACTACTACGTATTATATGCTAATAGTATTATAATATATTATATAATATATATATTAATATATAAAAAATATTATATACATACTTTTTCTAATAATATGTATATATATATCTATATTACTATATATATTATATATATATATAAATATATATATTATAGTATACTCTGATATATTATATATATATAGTATAATATAACTAATATATATTAATGAAATATATATATATATGTTTAAACTTTGTTGACAATTGTAAAGATTTCGTGACTCTTAATGGCTTTTGTGATCTGTTATTTTTACGGTATTCTATTACATTGTTAGGTGATTGAGAAAATATTAAGATGTCCGCATTCTGTAAAAAGGAATTAATTATCAAAATATTTGACGTAAGGTTTCAACCTATTATTATATATAATATATATATATATACTATTATATTATATAATAATTATATATACTTATCTTTATTATATCATTATATATCAAAATATATAATATGCAAGCTATCTACCTTGTTTTCCTTGTTTCGTCCAACGTGATCCATCTAGGTAGCGTTCATTGCTCTGCACACGTTATCCGTCAGGTTAGTATCATTTGCTCTGGCAAGGTGATCCGCAGGTAGTTTCTTTGCTCTGCAACGTGAATCTGTCTAGGTTAGGTCCTACTGTTCGGCTTTTAAGTCTAGGTTAGGATAACGTGTGTTAGGTAGACACAACTTTAAATATATATTTACCTTATTAATATTATGATAATCTATATCATATATATGATATATATATATTATATAGTTATTATATATATACCTCTACATCAATAATTACTAATACTATTATTACTGTATACTATATTCTCTCAAGTCGGTCATTAGCGTTTGTGTTCCGACCGATACTCACCTTGAGTCCGAGCCGACTCAGGCACTGTTACTCAGGTAAGAGATTGAGTTGATAACAGACAACGCACAAACTGGTAATTTTGAACACAATTTTCCCACTATATATATAATATCATACATACTATATATATAATATATATATATGAATATATAATATATATTATACTATATATATATATATATTATATATATATAATATATACCTATATATATTATTGATATATTATATTATAATATATATACACATACTATATAATAATTATACGTATATATATAATACTAATTATCATTATAGTATATATATATATATACTATATATATATTTCAATCCTATATATATATATATATTATATATTTGATATATCTATATATTATATCTATATATATATATATATATTATATATACTATATATAATATAATATAATATATATATTATTATTATAGGCCAGCTTATTAGGGTTACGTTAATATACTACTATTATATACTATATATGATCTTATATATATTATATATATTACTAGATAGCTACAATATATATATATAGTAATACTATAAGTATATATTATGATTATAATATATTATAATTCATAGTATTGTATATAATATGTATCACAGTGGCGTATTATTGGCGGATATGAGGTGTCAGCTCACCCAGAGCTCTTGCCTACATCGTCGTTCAATGCCTATTATAATCTTTTATTATTATTATTATTCTTATTATATTATTATTATTATTTTTATTATTATATTATTTATTATTATTATATATTCATTATTATATTACTATTATATATTATTATTATTCATTTTATATATTATTATTATTATTTATCCTAAGAAATACATATTGTTATTGTCAAGTCTGAAGTGTACGACGAGTTTATATTTTTTTTATTTAATCAGCTGTTTCAAAGACTCTCGAAAAGTCATTCTCATTATTATTAAGTCATTAGTCACCTAGTGTTTTTGCTGAAATAGTGTTGTAAAAATTGTTTACTGTGCTATCCTATAATAATAAAAATAAATTATATTTGAAATTGAAGTAAGTCCTGTTAACTGCTACTTATTAATTAAAAGTGACAATTAAACAATTATTGTTTCTGTAATTGTGTTGCTTCATGAAAGAAAGTTTGCAATTTAAAAGTTGAATAGGCCGAAACTAGTACCAAATGGTCCGGAAAGGGAAAATGATCGACGGGTCAAATGGTCGGAATTTGTATTTAAAAAAAAAAAAAAAAGAAAAAAAAAAAAAAAAAAAAAAAAAAAAAAAAAAAAAGCCTATTTAGAGTTTTTCTATCGAATCCAACAAAACTCAACCTAAACCTGACTTAACATCTAACTTAAAGCGTAACTACCGACGACCTCATGCTGCGGCGGTTGTAGGAGATTTTTTGATGTCGTGTCGACATTTGGGTTCTAGCTCTAGATAGAGCCAGTACTATCCTGATTTCGGTTTGAAATCTTTACTTTGAATATGCAATATAGGTTCAATTTAAAGTGTTGCTTTTCGTATTCTCTGAAAATATTTACTAATTATATATATTCTTAATTATAATTATTGATACTATCGTTATTATTATATGTATTATTATTATTATATTATTATTGATTATATTATTATTATATTATTGATTATTATTATATTATTATTATATTATTATAAATATTATATTACTTTATTCTATAATTTTGATTTATTATTATTAATTATTATTATTATTACTTTATTATAATTATTAATATATTATTTATTATTAATTATTATATTTATTATTATTATTAGCTGTAAATATAGATACCAATGGGCATCTATCTATTTGTTGATGTTATGTGTAGTATTTGGCGTTCCGGGTTTAAATTATCTAATAAAGTCTGAACAGTACTTGAGTATAATGGCTGAAAAGGGTTAACCATCACTTTCCTTTCAAAAAATGTTAATAAAAAGACTAAGAATCTGACGACTGTGGAAATTTCTAGTGTTTCTTATAAAGTTACGAGACCTATTGTACTATAGCACCCGACAGCTTCATCATGCTGTGAGATATCGAAATCCAGACCTAAATCTTAAGTCTAAAATTAGAGGCTAAATAGGAAATAACAGTTTACTTCTGAAAGATTACTATCTTCCCGAAGAACAAGGAAGTCTGCAAAGGTAACGTCTAAGTATGAACATGCCTTGTTCTTCTGTGGAGATAGTAATCGCTTCCAGAAGTAAGTGGATTTCCTTTAGCTCACCATGGTCAATTGGTAACACGCCTGTTTTACCAACAGTGAGTGGTGCGGTTTCGAAACGCTCAGCGAGTGGGAGTTAATTATACTTATCATTTAACGGAACTGTAGCGGTGGTGTATGAAACCGATCTTGTGCGTTCCTGAATCTAAACCTGTGTGACCCTTGACCTCCTTATGAGGGCGGGGAAGGCTGCCAAGTTCACTGCTAAGTCCTGAATGCCGCCGCTGTCTTGCCTGAAGATAGTAAATCTGTTCAGAAGTAAACCGATGGATCTCTCATTTTAGCTCACGTGGTCAGGTGGAAGCACACCTGCTTTACCAAAATTGATAGATAGCCGCGCCTGTGCAAATCTGCCATCACACACGCCATTCACCACGACAAATAAAAACAACAGAGAAATAAACAGACAAAAAACCAAGGTGAATCAGGTTAAAGATTGTTGCACACACTGAAAAAAACGTATCTTAAACACGTAAAACGTATTTACAATAACTATGTAAATATGAAAATAGGAAGTTAAACACTCACGCAGCTCGAATACCGCTAACTAAGTAGCCGAAACAAAAAAAATTTCAATTATTCAACATGAAAGTAATGTGTATAAATTGAAAATAATATTTAAACCAAATAGCCGCCCTAAGTTTGTGATGACGTTTAAGAATAGTAAGTATGAAAAGAACTAGATAACACTTAAACTTAAGTTTGAAAAAGAAAAAAATAATACCTAACGTACTTATCTTAGAGAATACGTATTGCACACATCTAAAACAACTATGGACTTTTAACATAAACTAATTGTGTTTCAAAACAAAACAATACAACGAATAGCTTCTTTATAAGATGATCCATTCATCAAATATTAAAACATAATGAGTTACAGCAACAATTTAAAAAAGGAAGCACTTAATACAAAATCAAAGTGTCCTTAATAAGGTGGGAAAAATAATTAAAACAATATGAACAACTATATCAAGCCATTTGGAGGGCGGTACAACACAACCTATCATATACATGCAGTCCTAAAGCACTATACGTAGTATATACTATTATAATCGTTATTACTTAATTATATGTATAAGATAAGTATTAGTTAATAATATAGTTATATATATAATTACTATATTATACTATATATATATGATAATATATATATTATAATTATAGTTATTAGTATACAGTATTATTATATATATACTATAAGTATAATTTATATTATAATATATAAATATAAACAGCCCCCACACAGACCATGGTCCGATGGTATAGTATATATAGTATATATATATATATATGATATATATATTATTAATATATTTAATTATATATATATTGTATATAATTAATATTATGTATTATATATATATATAGATATATATATAATAGTTAGTTATATAAAGTTATAAAGATACTGGTATATATGTAGGGTATGTCTCGGTATAATATATATTACATGATATAAATACTATATATATAAATATATAAATATATACGTATATATATATATAAGTAGATATAATATATATATATATATATAATATTAATATATATATAGTATATATATAATATATGAAGTAAAAATAACTATATAATTATATATAGATATATATATAGTAATTATATATTAAATATAGATAAATATATAATGGTATATATAGTATAGAATATATATATGATAGTATATATAATAATATATTATGAGAATTATATAATATAATAGATATTATATTATAGTATATATTATCTATATATATAATATTATATAATGTAATAGTTAATATATATATAAAATATATAGTAAAATTATTATACTATATATTAAGTGATATATATATATATTATATAGATATATATATTTTATATATATACGTATTATAATTAATATATATTAATGTATATAGAAGTATATATATATATATATAAGTATATATATAATAAATATATATTATAATATATATATATATATATTATATATATATATATATATATATATATATAATTATATAATATTATATATATATATATATATATATATATATACTGTGGGGGTGATTGTTTGATTTTTACTTTTAAATAATAAGAATAAAATTGAAAGGAAATTAATAATAATTAATATGATAATGACAATATGTTAATAGATAGATCAATCGAAGTAAATGAATAATAATAATATTAATACAGTAAATATATAATAGTGATGAATATAAAATAATAGGAATTGACATAATAGATAATAACTGATATAGATAGATAATAATTAATAATAAATTCAGTGTATCGAATCTGATCCGGGGTACGCGTGGAGTGAGGTACGTTATAGCTACTATTCCACAAGAAACTGCGCCACCAGATTTCACAGACGGTGGAAAAGGTTCTTATGTATAAACTGCAGCAATATCAAGATGCAGAATTGTTCTGCAGTCAGAACTACAGGTATTAGCTAAAGGAATATTTTTAAACTGTCCTCAATATATATATTAATAATTATATATATATATATAGGTATACGTATATATATATAGTATGTATAGATGAATTTATTTTTCTTTTGTTTTTAAGAGATTTATAAAGTATATATCTATAGTATTATAGTATTATAATAATACAATATATAATAAAATATAGTATATATATAATACTATATAAATTATATTATAGATATATATATATATATAATATATAATTATTATATCATATATATAATAGTTATTAATAATATTAATAACTATTATTATTATATAACGGTATATATATTACAAATATATATATTGATATATTAGATATATATATATAGTCGGCGTTAGTGATGAGATGTGTTAGGTATTATTATAATTTTTTAATTATTTCAAATTATTTTTATTCATTACAATATTTTTAGGATTTTAAAAATAATTAAAAAATTTTTTAATTTAAATTTTGTAAAGATTTTTTAAAATTAATTAAAATTAAATTTTTTAATTAAATTTTTTATTATTATTTTAAATATTATTTTTTATTATTATTATATATTATATTTAATATATTATTACGTTGGATTCGTAGTTATAAATTATTTATTAGATTATTATTATTATATTGAGATGCAATTTATTTTCCTTATTAAATTATTATTAATTATATTATTATTATTATTATATAGATGTAATTGAAGTAATTGTTGAAAATAAAGAAGCAATCTTAATGTGAAAGTTTCATTTTTATTTATTCAATACTGTTTCGAAGGGTCTCGAAAAGTCACTCATTATTAATTAACTCTTTAGTCATTTACTGTTTTTGCTGAAATATTGTTGTAAAAATTGTTTACGTGTTCTATCCTATAATAATAAAAATAAATTATATTTGAAATTTAAATAAGTCCTGTAAACTGTTACTTATTAATTAAAAGTGACAATTAAACAATTATTGTTTCTGTAATTGTGTTGCTTCATGAAAGAAAGTTTGCAATTTAAAAGTTGAATAGGTCGAAACTAGTTCCAAATGGTCGACACCGGAAAATCATCCTACAGTCAAATGTCGAACAGAAAATCAAGACGAAAGTCAAATGGTCGAAAAAAAAAAAATCGACGGGTCAAATGTCGACATTTGTAAAAAAAAAAAAAAAAAATTGTTATTTAGAGTTTCTCTATCGAATCCAACAAAACTTAACCTAACTTAACTTAACCTAACCTAACCTAACGCTTGCGGCGGGCTGTGCGTTAACTTTTTTTGTAGTTGTGTCTTCCCTTTTCCCTGTCAACCCTTCTCCCTGTCGATAATTTGGTGTCTAGTCCCCAATAGGCTTACACTTCCTGATTTTCCTTTGAAACTATTGAAGGGCAATATAATTCATTATTGTTCTTTTCAGTCTTCTGAAAGTATTATTAATTATTATTATTTATTATTATTATTATTTATTATATTATTAATTATTATTATTATTATTATTATTATTATTATTATTATTAGTATGTTATTATAATTATTTATATTATTATTATTATATATATGATTATATTGATTATTATTACTATTGATATATTAATATATATAGATTATTTGCTGTAAATATTCATTTTTGTATGGTGTTCCGTGTTAATATTTATTGTTAAAGTCGAACCAGCACTTAGAAATGGCTGAAAAAGGGTTAAACAGCAACTTTTCATTTCAAAAAATTTAATAAAATTGCTAAAAACGCGACTGTGGAAATTTCTAAGAGCTTCGTATAAAGCTACGAATTTAGGAAGACTGGACCAAATTCAAAGTTTTGTAGAATACTAAATCTAAATCTAAATAGACGAAAGGAAATCCGCACCGGTTACTTCGAAAGATACTATCTCCCAGAAGAACAAGGAAGTCTGCTGAAAGGTCGCCGTCTAAGTAAATTGAACAGCCTGTTCTTCTTTAGAAATAGTAATCTTTCAGAAGTAATGGCTGAAATTCTTTTACTCACGTGGTCGGTGGTAACACGCTGTTTTACCACAGTTCGAGGTGTGTTTCGAAACCTCCAGCAGGGGAGGTTTAATGATCTATCATTTTAACGAACCTGGTGAGCGTGTCTCTGATAACCATTGCTGCCCTGAATCATACCCTGGTAACCCTTGACCCGAGTATGCGGGGAGTCTGCAAAGGTCAGTCTAAGTACTTGACGATGCTCCTGTTCTTCTGGGCAAGATATGTAAATCTGGTAGAAATTAAACGGTGGGATTCTTTAGCTCGTCGGTGGTCAATGGCAAACACGATTCGGCTTACCCAAGGTCGATAGAAAGCCAAGCCGTGCAAATCCTGCCATGACACACCGGCACCCTCAATCCAACAACAAAACAAAATACAACAAATTAAAACAACAGACAAAAAACAAAGGTGAAACCAGATTAAAATTATTCACACACTAAAAACCGTAACACTGTTAAGATACGCTAAAACCGTATTTACAAAACAGTATGTAAATATGAAACATCTAGAAAGTTAAAAACATCAGCACTCACACCCTAACAAGTTGTTACGAACAAAAAAAAATTTCAATTTGATTTAGTGATAAAACTAAGATGTGTATAAATTAAAAAATAATATTCCCAATACCTAAGTGGTGTGCAAAACCCCGTTTGAAAAATAAATAAAAAGATGAAACAATAAATAAATTGAAGTTAACCAGACGAAGAAAAAAAAAATTATAAC
>JABUQX010109499.1:0-27500 GCA_015478945.1 Trachelipus rathkii
ACTATATCGCAGACAAAGTTAAAATTTAAAATGTGGTAGCATATAACCCTTAAAAAGATGTAAAACCACCAGTTACGAAAGCTCAGGATGTTGCAAAACAGACGTCGCTGTTGACGATTAGCAAATTTTAATTCCCAACAAAAGCAATAGACGCTTAACAATAGTGTCAGAAATAAACTCCGACTAGGAATATCAACACCAGTATCAACTGCAAAGCGTCGTGTTAGGAAAAATTCATAAAACAACCAGAAAAAAACCAAGATGCAAAGAAAATTCACAAGGATTAGTCATTTTAATGCCAGGTGAAAACTCTACTGGATAAATAAATCAAAGTATGACTATCAAAAAATAATATAAATTTGGTGAAACCAGGAAAATATGAAAACAGGAACAACAAGATGGATAATAGAACGGGTTCCACATAGGGGTAGATAACAGCGCTAGCGTGCCACGGTATATTGCTGTCCTCCAAAATAGAGATGTAATAGCATCCCAGTCTCAGTACTACTATCGACAAGTGCATTACACCATGCCTAAAATATGCAAAACAAACAAACAATACTTAAATTACACTCTTACCTTAAATGGAATGGTGTCATGATGTAAATGACATAGGAAAAATATAAACGATGGTCATCTTACTCTTGTGTGTAGTAGTGAGAATATTACACCTGAACATGGACATAAACTTATGACTATATTTTAAATAGCTGATAATTGAGAGCCACGTATTAATAGGGGCTGATGGGAGGTGTTGCAGAAAAACAAAGTTTCCGCACATATCGCTTCGCTTTATTTTTCACATCTAATCACTCGACGGCGACATCACCCAATTGAGATGAACACATATCTAAAGAAATGTAAGGTCCCATAGCAGTGCGCGCTCCATTAACATTAGCATCAGCCCCAAACAGAAAATACCTATCAGTTTTCTCAGCGCAAAGAAGGGAAAGAGGTAAGAGTTCTTTACCAAGAGTGCAACCCGTGGATTATGCACAACCAATGCACCAACAAAGCATTAATTCGAATATACAAGCATTTTCTGTTAAATTCTTATGATATTACATAATGCAAAATACATATTACAAAATAATATATAAAAGCTTTACAATATGTAGCTCAGAACCAAGAGATTTTACAACATACAATCTCGTTACAACACAAATATTTTATGGGGATAGTTTATTAATTATAATACAGAGATAACCCTTAAAATCACGGCTTTACTCTGGCAATCTGCCTCACAATGTCTCGCAATTCCTGAGACAGTAGAATATGTCAATCATTGGCATCGTAAGATGCCGGAATTCCAAAAAAGAAAATCGAACTTGAGAAAACAACTAAGGAATTTCTTTGAGATCTAAACAAACTAAGGAATTTCTTTGGGAGCTAAACATACAACTAAGGAATTTCTATAAAGTATAAACAAACTACTAAATTTTTCTTTGAAATATAAACAAACAACTAGGGTTTCTCTTTGATATACATTAATAAAAAATGAAAACAAAATAAAATTTCACTTACGAGTGTAAAATACACTCAAATGAAATTTAATTACTTTTAAATGAGCTCACAACTTAACATCTTTATTAACTCGAAGAAGGCCCCTCACTCCTTCATATTTTGAAGAATATGCTGAGCTCTTGTAAGGATCGCATAACGCCGTTTGGCAGAAATGCCCTCCGGCATCATGCATCCCTCCAACCTCTCCAAATAAAATGTTAACATCTCCTCAGCCATACTCAAGGCACCAAGCGGGGACTAAACCAAAACTCTCCTGCTACTTCCTCAGGGGTAGAATAATCCCCCTGGGTTGACACTAAAGACGAGTCACCCCAAGGGATAGCAGACGCCACTCTCCCCATGGAATTTTGTGTTAACTCCTCAATCAGATTCAAAAACCTCAATGACCTCGACAATCCGGCCAGACCACCTACTCGAGATGGGATAAATACCCCACCCCGCATGTTCCCACGAGTCGCCACAGGCGAAGCGATCAGAGGTACCGCCGTCGAGATGAGCGATTAATCTAACAGATTCCCAATTTCCCAGGGCTCACTCATCTCAGTCTGCGTAGAAGACGACCCGAACGAAACCAATGACAGTACGTCGACCTCCAAACCCTGAGTACGAGCAAATCGGCAAATCGGCCAAAATCTCCACAGATCAGGTAAAATAATCCCGTGACCAAGTTACAGTGACGACATCAGAACCTGGCGAAGGAGGAAGTTCACCTATAGAATACTCAGGCTGCTGAATAGCGTCGGCCAGGATCGAAGGGTCAGCCAAAGGCGAGATAGTCACAGGAAAGGAGGTGTCGTCCGGAGGACCAATCGGTGAAGGCTCGCCACCCGCCGGAGAATCAGGCGCCGATAATACTAACTGGGGCTGAGAAAGGGGAAGAATATTCCCTCACTGATATATCCGCTGTTTCTGCCGTTACCCTCTTTCGAGGCCTTAGCCACGGGCAAGTCATTTGTAAAGTCAAAAAAGGACTCCACACATGCAGATGTGTAATGCACTCCATCCAAGAGAACTGCAGGAAAGAATAAAAATTCAGTATCCCAAAAATCTGGAATGGGAGCATGTCGGGTTGAAAAGCATCAATTGTCTTGCGCGTAATGATTAAATACATGGTTCATCATAAGGAACCTGTACTTGAGACGCGGCTTTTTAAGAGCCAAATTTTTATCATAGGTTTGACGGGATCGTTCCCGCAAATAATCGACCTGGAACAACAGCTCCTACTCCATCAAAGGGACAAGGTGTTTTAAGCCATTTTTGGTATAGGTATGCCCATTGAAAGCATGGACATTTTTTCCGCTGGGCAATAGTAAATAGATTTCTTTGGGCCTACTTGCCCGACGACAAATCTGATCAACCTCCCTCCTCACGTTCGGAATCAGGCACCAATCAGCATTAGGGTCGTCAGGAATCAGCGACACCCCCTCTGCTCCCGAAAAGGCCACCTTCCTTCATGCGAACGAGGTCAAACCTAGCAACAACAGAGTATCCATTGTTGACAAATCCAAATCCTGAAGAATTTCAGAAATTATATACCATTAAGTATTGTATTATTCTAAAGCTAAATATTATAACTGTATGTTAAACTTAAAAATATAAATTGTTTATTATCTGAAAAAAAATTATTGGAATTATTATTATTATTATTATTATTATTATTATTATTATTATTATTATTATTATTATTATTATTATTATTATTATTATTATTATTATTATTATTATTATATCAATTATTAATTATTATTATTATTATTGCTATACTATTATTCATAACTATTTATTATTACTTCATTATTACTTATTATTATGATTATGTAATTCCTTATTATTATATTTTATATTATATTAATTATTAATTATTTAATTATTATTATATTCTTCATTATTAATCATTACTATTATTAATTTACATTATTATTCATTATTATTACTCATTATTCAATACTTTAAATATATATATATAATATATATATATATATAATATATATATATATATTAATATATGATAACCTCACTACCTACCTCTATATTCTACTACACTCACTACCCTAATAAATATAGATATATATTACTTATATAGTATAGTTAATAAATATATATATAAAATATATATATATATATATGATATAATATTATAAATATATATATATATATATATTATAGTAGTATAGTAGTATATATATATAATATATATAATATATATATAAGGTAGTATATCTATATATACATATAGTATAAAGGAGCTTTTTTATTCGAGTTTATATATATATATATCATATTAATGTATAATACTATATTCATATTACAATTAGATATTATTAATTATCACATTATTAACGCAATATCATGACTGAATTATTATTGTGCGCTTCCCCCAGTGACCTCTTTTTCAGAGCATTGGAGAGCTACGTTATTTAAATAGATGTCATTCAGCAATGAGGATCCATCTACTCTCAAATTGAGTAAACTTAAATGTAGCTTACAGTAATCTGAAATAAATTTGTGTAATTGGATTTGGAATTATTAATTATGTAATCTTTAACATTATCTACCTCAGATTTTATTATTTTTTTAATTTATTTCATTTTATTTGTTTTTTATGTCCAGAATATTAATTTAAATGTTATAATATATATTAATATATATATATATATTTATATATATAATTATATATAATTAATTAATATTACTTAAATAATATATATATATTTATAATTATATATAATTAAGTAATATTATTAATATAGTTAAATTATTAAGTATTACATTATATTATATTATTATTACAATAAAAATATATAAGTAGTAGATTGAGATTGCACTAACAACTTTAGTATGTTGCAGCAATTATCCGTCCTAAAATCCAGCATCTAATTTCATACAAAAATGTAAATAACAAAGTATGTCTATCATAGCCTCTGAAACTTAGAAAATATAATCAAATAATCGATATGGGTTAAGCTCGAAGCAGGGTGTAAATATTTCAAAGTCGTAGCGATGTATATAAGACGATTATGTTAGGGGAGGAGGATCGCCCCGGGGTCGCCTAGATATATGCATACAGATTGACTTTATACTCACATTGATGGTAGCTTCGAGAGGAATGATATTATAAGGCTAAATATAGCGTTTAGGTTACGAAGCGTAGTATAGAACGAAACTCGTCGCAAACTATTAGAGAGATTACGTCCTAAGTGCGCGAGCGAGCGACTAGCACACACTATATATTTTTATAATAATTAATAATTAATTGTTATGATCAATAAAATTTTGGGAATTATTAATATTTACATATATAATTATATATCTATTATTATTACGAATTATCGGAAGAAATGTTTCTGAGTTCGGGTTATCTAGTTGTATTATTAAGTTATTAGTTATGATTAATATATAATATATAATTATACAATATATATATATATAATACACATCATCATCTATGTCTAATAATACCACAATATATATATTATAATAAATAAATATAAATAATATATATAACCATATATGAACACTAACATATACACCATACACATATTTATATATAGATTATATAATATATATAAATAATATATATATAATATAATATTAATAATAATAAGTATAATACTATAAATATATATATTATAATATAATAATAATATATATATATTAATATTATATAATGAATATTATATATATAAATATAATATAATAATATAATATATTATATATTAAAGGAATATTTTAATGATATTTAATTATTATTTTTTTACATTGTCTTTAATTTTTAATGTCAAAATCAATCTGAAACTGTTACAACCCTCAGAAGCTCACCAACTAGCACAATTACGCAAGTGAGCACAGACGCAGCTTGAATGAGGAGATTCTAAAGGCATGACCACCAGAAGATGGAAGAGAATTACCCACAGAACAGAGGTGGCAGAAAGAAGGAAGCACACCGCAGCGCTAACCTGGAATACCCCACACACCCACACAAAACCATCTCACAAGCGCAGACACAAGCCCCGCACAGGGCTCGTAAGGTGGCACGCTGGTAAGACAAGTTCACTCAATGACCTTCGTTGCGATCACCTTGAGAAAAGGTATCAAACCCACATCTAGCTTCAGAGGTTGGAAGTCAAATGAAGTGGAAATGTACTGAACTTATAAGCCGTTTGGCCTTTGACTCGACTCCCGCTGGTCCAAAAGACGCCGGGTGAAAACCAACCCCCAGATATAGATTAACCCCATTTATATCGCGTTACATTAAAAAGGCGTAACCTGAGAAGAAGAAAAAAGTCTCGCAGTCTAAAACAGAACTCCCAACTTTCTTTGAAGGCCCGCTACGCGTCGTCGCGCTGTGAGTCTAAGCACATTTGGTTATAAGGCCAGATATGTTTACTAATTGGTCCAACCCCAGAGAACAAAAACCAGTCGAGAGAAGGAAAGTTCCAACTACGGTTCACACGCCGTCCCTCAGTTGGCCGGAGATTTTAGAGAGGGGAAATTGGTAGGAAGTCTGAGTTCGTTAAAGATCAACATTTCACAAGCGTTGAGCGCCACCCCCCCCGAAAGTCTAATCACCACCCCCCACACATCACCCCGACAACTCCCAGAATCGAAAGATTACGACGAGGAGGCAATCTAGAAGCAACAGAGGAAGCAGAATGAAAAGATTGAAGAAGAAAGGGCGAGGATCAACGGAAGGGTTATTACAAGTTACCCGCACACTGCTGCAGGTGAGAAAATCATTAAATGGAAAGTAAGAATAAACGCACGGAGATCAAGACAGAACCCAGAGGAACACCCATACAGAAAAAGAGAACAGAAGCGCCCGTAACAACAGCGACAATATTGACGATTGAGAGAAAGACTAGACTAAGTAGCAAAGAAGAGGAGCGAATATATTTTATAATATAAATAATAATAAATAATAAATATTATATATACCAAAATATATATATATATATCATAAATTATATATATATATCTACCCTACACCTATATTATAATATATATATAAATATATATTAGTATATAATATTAAATATATAATAATATAAATAATAATATATAAGTAATAATTATTATATATATAATTGAAATTCCTGAATGGTTATTAGTTATGAAGGTCTTCAGTCGCTTACATATTCAGATTTGTTTTAGAAAGTAACACCTAGTTTTCCTAATAAAAACATAGTAATCATATACAGATTATCTTCTGAAGTAATGATGTCGGAGATGAAAGTGGAGGGTGAAGAAATTAATGAACATTTCAGATCACCCAACAACATTACAGTTATGTAGTAGGAAGTTGTGTGCATTTAAAAAAAATGAAAAAAACACGTAAGATAATTTTTGAGTTATTATAATAAACTTTGAGAATATAATATATATATATAATATATTATAAGATATTAACTATATTTATACTATATATAAATATATAATATATATATATATATACCATAAACCATTCATCTTAAAAAGTTATTAACACACTAATATCATATATACCTTATTAATTATATAATATATATAAATATATAATTTATCATAATTATATAATTTAATATAGAATATATTTAATAGTATAGAAATAATATAATAACATAAATTATATAAAAAAAAATAAATATAATTTTGGGAAGGTAAAGAATTACTGCTTCTCCGGGATTGAACCACCGCCATGTTGAGAATGACGACAATATACCAATCTTTACCTCCCATAAATTGTCTTTCTTTATTTACATCATTATATAATTGCCGGAGAGAGTATCAATATTAATCATCAGCATATAAAGAACGAGTATAGGATCACAGGCTGGACACTGGTGATGTCGCCTTGAAAGGGAGCCTCGGTGCTTGTACTGTCTGAATCCAACTTATCTTTGGGTGGGGTATGGTCCATGGTAAAAGCGTCGGGTATAATTCGTCCCTCATTCGCAACGATAGGGCGGGTTCAATTTGGAGAAAACAGCTAAATTCTTTACATCCCATAAAATAAAATGTTCTTTTTTTTTACTTCTTATAACTTAGAGCTTTCAAATTAATATGCATATTAAACATAAATTATAATATATATACAATAAACCACATTAATATATATATACATATATAATAATATAACTTATTATATATATTTATACCCATCTGGTCTCCTCTCTGTACCCTTCGCACAGCACGAGTACTAAAAAAATATATATTAAGTACATACCTAGCCACTGTACTGCACAACATGCATCTCCGCTCCGAGTATAATGACAGGCAGCAACACACGCTATCGCCTTGCAACTTGGTACCCCAGACTCTATATATATTAGTAGTGTGTTACTGATCCCTAAGGCGATGGATTTAGAGTGACCGTTAGCGTACAAAACTACATCTCTAAGGAGGAGTTGAGTCTAGCCGACACCCTGTAGCGCTCTGAAAGGTGTCAAGATTGATACGTCTCTTTCAGTACATTTTAACCATGTACAAAGTGACTCAAATTCTCATTAAAACAGTGAATACGAGAGGGAATAATAATTTAGAATAGAGTGAGCTAATAAAGACTGACTATTTACTCTCGTTACAGTCGAGGAGTAGACAGAAGAATAATTACTGTCCATTCTATACGGAGCCCACTTTACGTCTGTATTATAGTAGGGGTAGTATCACCTGAGCCAGCTCTGACAAACTTCAATAAATGAACGTAGAGAATACGGAAACTTGGAGAACAGGCGTAAGTAATAGTAGATTTTAGAAGTAGATCGGCGACCGGAAGAAAGTCGGTAGTTTGGAATTCGGTTATTCAGGATCACACATGAGACACCCATAACGGAAGGATAGGGGTCCTCACATTTGAAAATATAGAAACAGAGAGAAATGCATGGAATGCAAGGAGGGAAGAAGAAGAAAGGAAGAATCACAAGCAGGAGCTAACATGAGAAGAAGAATGAAAGAAGAGGGGTTAGGAGAAAGATTACAGAGTTGTGATAAGTTCAGAGGGTTATAATATACCGGTGGAGCCGGGATGCGTGATGTCTAGAGTTATAATAAAAACATATCCGATATATACAAACCAATGTTGCTGTTCTTTATATCCGGTTATTTGTCATGTCATAGAGTATCGCAAAATACTTAGTTTCAGAAACCATCAATAGATATAATATCACCCCTAAAGATGTTTAAATCCATCTGAAAAAAATTAATTATAGCATTAAGGGAGAAAAATGAAAAAAATAAAGTCATTTCGGAAAATGTTCCTTACAGACGCGGCATTGGATTGAGGTAAGCCTAGAAAAATTAAGTGTTTGAGAAATAGAACAATATTTTGAGTATTGTAAGGGGTTTCCCTTTTCTGTCTTGATTGGATGGATGAAAGCTTGTTTCCAGCAAAAATAAAAGATAGATAGTAAGCAGAGTCGAAACATTATCAAATCCGGATGCCCACGCAGCTCCACACACACAAACTCAAGCCTTTAAGAACTGCAGAAGAGATACCGTCGAAACACACTATCTTTACATTATTACTCCTCGGAAGCGCACCGTACGAAATTAGATCCGCCTTGGATGAAATATTAATGATAGACATAAATGTATATTATATAGAGTTGTAGAGAAGGAAGAATAGCAATGGAACCGTCTTAAGTGGAATTGGAGACAAAGGTTTGAGCGAATTGATCACAGTGAAGTCGTCGGAAGAAACCTGAGAAAAGAGAGAGAGAGAGAGAGAGAGGAGAGAGAGGAGAGAGAGAGAGAGAGAGGGAGAGAGAGAAGAGAGAGAGAGAGGAGAGTCAAAAGGGGGGATATTAAAACAGACATAGCATGAGATCCAAAAATTGCGATAAAAGGAACATTTTGGACTATAATTGGAAAAATTAGTAGAAAAAACAGTAACATATGCTCTTAGTTATTTTGCTTTAAACATATTTTCTATACCTTGTTCTACTTCAGAAGAGCTAAAATGTGACTAACATTTTCTCAACATCGACAAATCGTACGATCACGCATCTCACTCATCTCCCCCCGACGCGGACCCACAATATCCAGTCACACAAATAACGCTTTAATTTAAATTCTATTCAATTAATTTTACAATTTAACTTAAAAATATATATAATATAATCATATACATCACATATAATAATATATATATATATATCACCTCACCCTACATGCACATATACACCCATATATATATATATAATACTATATATATATATATATATATATATATAATATTAATATATATATATATATAATATATATACTGGGTCAATTTGAAGTTTCAAAAGAAGATAATATGGACTATTATGACGGCAATATTGATTCATAAAAGTAAAGCTGTTATCCCCAACGTCGATCCATGATAGGTTACGCTAAGTTTACAGAAAAACAGGTTGCGAATCCATTAACCAGCCCCGCCGTCGGGCGCGTTAGCACTAGTTTCTTTTGAATAGTAAAGAGAGGCTAGTTTGGTAAATGTTGGGTTCGTTAGAATCCTCTAAACGTCCCATATCCCCAAAAATATATAATATATAATAAAATAAATTATAAAATAATAAATATATATATATTTAATAATTACTATAATATAATATAGATATATACTATATATATAATATATATATATATATATATAATATCAGTTGGGTTCACAGAAAAAAGACGTACATACTTGTCTGTAACTCGTATTAAGTAATTTTTTGGAAGTACTTGACTCGACAACCCCTAGTCACCTAACAGTTCTACAAGACCACTGTACTCGCCACTGTACTTGATCTTGAAGCCTTTTTACTGGTACTTGTGCTTGTATGCAAGTATTTTGCGCCACTCTTAACTTAATCGCCAAATATCTTTTATTTCTTTTAATTACTCTTTTTCCCCCTACGTATATATATTATTTTTATAAATTATTTATAAAATTCCATTTATGAATGTAAAGTATTCAATTTATATTATTTATATATAAACAATATATAATATATATATATTATATATCTATATTATTATATAAATATATAAATAAAATATATATATATATAATATATAAAATCAACCATCTTTTTCCCCCACTTCTTTTTTACACCGCCCAAGACTGGAAAGGCTGCTAAATGTCCAACAACGAAAAAGTAGTAAAGAATATGACCAAGTTCGATAAGAAAGCCAGCCTCCCTTTATACCTATAGTGGGCAACTCGCCGGCACAAAAGTCACCAAGAGCTCACGGCCAGCGACGACCCTCACAGGATCTGCACAATGTGGGGTATCCCTTGCCCAGTGCCACAACCATACACCTCACAAGTATTTTTTCGGAATTAACTCCCCGGCACCTCAACCCCACCCCACACCTTCACAAACCTACAAATGACTCTAATAATTACAGCGCAAAACTGTGTGACTTCTCGCCGCCTGTCAAACTCACATTACTCACCAACATAACATCATCTTCTAGACTGACCAACTCCACTTTTCCTCGCTCATCCCAGCAGTCGATTCCAAACATCACCACATACTCCTTAAAACAACCAGACATACACATCCCCACTTTTCCATATACAACCATCTAACACGTACTTTCATTTTCTCCCATTACTCCTTTTTTATACATCCTATTCCCTAACATATTCCCTTCTCATTTTATCAATTCTTGCTCTACACTAACACGTTAGGGCTAAAGTTGTCATGCTGAACAATTGTAAACTTTAAGATAAACTCTTATTCAACCATAGTCCTTACTACTAATACATTACACAAGGTAACAACTTGCATCAGGCAAACTTAAGCGCACAAGACTTAGTCTCTACACCCACAAGGATTTATTGCACCAGCTCCTTACTGTCAATCACAATCAGTTACTACACAAGATAATCAACTATTACTAAATATTATACCTAAAATTAAACCATCACACGGTTCCAGCTGCTCACATCTAGCAAACTACAACCCGGAGACTGTCCTCAAACTCATCCCCACAATAACCGTACCTCTTAGATCTACGGTTTACTTCAAGACTCCATACATCTTTACACACCCCAAATGTTGCTACCAATCCTCCACTCTTGCAATCTACCGCCCCCTCGACAAAAACTATATACACGTCCTACTACTACCACCCACTATAATTCACCACAATGATATATATATAATATATCCACTCAGATAAATAACAAACAATAATCTCACCTCATAATTATATTAACACACACACACATATGACACTCATATATCACATATATTACACACCACTACCACTCACTATAGGCGACGCACTCGGGGATCATGTGATTGGAAGTTGTATACAAAACCTGTTCGAAACACCCACGCTCACACAGCTCTCCGCAAGGCCACCACCTCTCAGCAGGCAGGTCAAATATATCCAACACCGGGCTTTATATAGGGTACACCGGGGAAGACGGGTAACTCCTACCGTATAATGACCAGAGTATAGTTTATTCGAGTGTGTAGGGAAGATATATATGTGATATTGGTTGTCGAAAGAGGCGTCGACATGAGTAAAACAAATTGGGAGAAAGACAAGTGACGTTTAGAATGGTAGGTTAGGTGTTGGCTGAAATCTGACTACAGTGAAGACAAGGAATTGCGGAAACATGAGGAGGAAGGCTAAATGTATTAGGATTTATTGATTATTCAACAGTGATTAATAGGGAAATAGGAGAATCTATGGCAGCTTTAGTGATATGTTGGTGGTACACACGCTCTGAATATAATCAAATAGTGATTGAATGACAATAGTGAAGCGTGTGAAGAAATAAATATACAAAGATATTTAATTATTAAATACGAGACGTGATCAGAGATGGAGTCTCCCAACCAATCGTATGGATAGGATTATGAATAAGAAATAGAAGGTAACAAGGAATATTAAATGTGAGAATGGATGAGCAGTGAGGATTCCTCCACTATTAAAATATGAGGAATATAAATTAATATAGGTAAAGTTGTATATATGAAATAACTAAATTAATCTCCTGATTATACATTTATGTCGTTTTCGACTCAATGACATCGACAAACATTTACCCGTCTAGTATTATACACAGTAAAACCACCAACTGAGTAAGTCAGGTTAGAGTATCGAGTTAAATCAAAACACACAAACATCCAAAAACCACCATGCTTCCTCCATCGCACACAACCACGTTAGATTAAACTCGAGCTGCCATCTTGCGAACACACGCTCAGTCTCGCAATTTCTAATTGATCTATTGATTCAAGGGTGCGAACATCTTTAGTAGTATCATTTTGGGATATACGATTATACGTGAACATAGCATATCAGTTCTTTATACCAAAGATCCAAACAATATATGCTGGGACCGAGCTTTTACACAAAAGTTGTTCAATATATCATTAATGAAGCCAGTTACTATAGCATGTCAGCCTCGAAACTAAAAAAATTAATGCCACATTCACGAGACAAAAACCTATCACGGACTGAATAAAAATTCAGCACTTAGAGACAATCGATACAAACTGCTTTCGTTATACAGAAAGATTTTCACACTTACAAACACCGCGTAACAATACGTAAATAGCGACATACAAAACGTACTTTCATTCACAGGGCATGAATGCAAGATGGGAGGAAAATTGTTGAAATGGCCTAATGACACTTTTGCAGCATATGGTCTCTACACTAACACGGATGTTTAAGGCATGTTACATCTACAAAAAATGCGTTATTCAGTTCTATTGTATAGGAGGCTAAAAAAATGGAATTATTCTAACCATCTGAATGAGTAGCACATCGTTTAAGGCGTCATTCACATATGTAGGGAGATAAATTCTATGAATATACCTCTAACGACATAAATAAGGTTAAGTATAGTGATTTTCCGACAGTCAATAAAGCTACATGAACGTAACTATGAAACTATGGGTACTGAGAGGAAAATATAAAATGTAAGCGAAGTAGAACAAGCCTATACAACCTTAAAATACATAGTTTCAAACTGAGCAGGATCAAACTGTTAACAGATACAAAGTTCCGACACATTTAACAAACATGTATGATAAGTAACTACAGTAGCGCATATTCAATTAAATCACGTAGCTTATTTCACTACTATTGTCCAAGGCAATATCTGCTTACATATAACGAGATACTACAATACTTATAGCAAACTAACACAAAACGAACTTATGTAACATATAGTAAAAATTTCCTCACAACATTGGCTTAACTTATACTCGACCACAGCACACGTCCTGCATACAAGGGCTGTTGTTCGGAAAGACTGAGGGTAGCATACATAATTAGAGATAAGTTCCACAAACAAAATTTAAAGTACCTTTTACAATAAAAACAAACCATATTTGGGCGCTATCACATGAACTATAAGTGGAAAAATAATAGGCAGGATGACGAGAAATGAGACAAACCTAAACACGAGAACTTACAGGACACAAATAAACTGTTAAACATTAACGAATCAGGCAAACACGGAATAGTACAGGCACACGAGTATCACCCACACCGTAGAAAGCTAACTAACATTGGTATGCCCTCCGCCAACACCCGGCTCACACAATTAATCGGTTCAGTCCAACTTTCTCAAGACCGGTCACTGCCGAGACCACACAATGGAATGAGTCACAAAAGGAATCGGCCTGGAAAGATGAACCATGTGAGTTGCAAGAAGGTTGAGAAGAATAGTCAAACAGGAGTGAAATGGTGCTTTGTAAAGGAGGGTATTATGTTTACCCACTGGAGCCAAGTGAATGAAACCCCAACATGACGAGTCATAGTTGACGGGTCCATCGGGTCCCGGTGAAGACTTAGATGGATTTTCTGACGCGAACGAAAATTTCTACTAATTGTATAAAGGGCGTAAGCGTGGGCTTTCTTTTCTACCTGTGCTATATCTTCACTATTGATGTTTCGTTATTTACGGCACTGCTCCATATTGGGAGATAAATGGGTGGTGATAACGATGATGATGATGATAGATATATATAAGAAGATGAGAGATATGATATATATATTTTCAAGCATAACTTCTATATACATATTAAACGCGTTATATTACTTTAAATATACTAACTACATGAGTATACAAATTATATGACTTAAAATTATATATAATCTTCACACAACATTATAGGTTATATTAATGATATCACTTAGATCAAATATACATAAGAATAACTCTATAATCATATATAGTATAAAAGTATTTTTCCAATCTTACAATTAAATAAAGCTTGTACTTGTATGAGAGACTAACTAGGCGATCAACATGAACTAATGAAGAAAAATATAATGCTACAATTACTTGAGAGACTTGAACTCTAACACAACTTACATGAGAACACACTAAAGATGAACTAACGTATTGTCTTGGTTATTACATTCTAATATCAAATTACCAATAGTTCACAGTACCTTTAAACCACCTGGTAGTACAAGCAACCTTAATCGATATGCGTATATTGTGAAAACAAATGTTACTGAAAAATAAGCCTATTATAATGACCTCTTTGATATTCAAAAGCAATTCAGAATGAAGCTGGGAGATTATTCTTAAACCGATAATAATTTTTTTTCTGTACGAGCGAAGTGGATGTAATTTTCAGAGCATACTATATAGAGATGATCATTTTGTACATTAACATTGTTATTAAAATATACAATAACAAATATAAAAAAAATTATATAAATATAATTATATAATTATATGATATATATAAAAAAAAAAAAAAAAAAAATTTATTGACATTAACCATATTAACTACTAACCCTGCATAATTCACCTAAGGGGATAAAGACAATGATAAAACAAGTAAAGTTTTTATAACTTACTATTTATATGTAACTATAAAATTAGGCAAAGCTAGAACTATGTCGACCAAGAATCCCAAGTTTATAAAATAACGCTTCTACAAAGCACATCACCCATAGAGGGTTCAAAAAAAAAACACTTTATAAAGAAAAAGACTTGGGGAAAATGAGCTAAACAATCATATCTTTCAGGACGATATTAAAGACCAGCACTATCTCATTAAATCTTAGGAACACAAATACTAACAAATTCGTACCTACACACTCCTCACTTAATTTTCGAGACGAGTCAGAAGGAGCAAGTCCGATTAGCTAATACTTCATTTTATAGTCACGGGAAATTGATTATCAGAGCTTTAAACCTACCAATATTCGATGTATAAGGGTTTAGCCATAGCATACAAATAAGCATATGATATCATTTTCATTCTCACCCATAGTATCTCAAATGTCATAATAGACCTTTTCAAAGAAGCACTAACGATGCAAAAAGCAACTATCTTCATTATCACTTAGAGAGCAAGAGTAACAAGTAGAGGACACTACCACAAAAAAGGTTAAAAGTTCTTCACCGCTCGCGGCCAATATCGTCTATTTGTTAGCAACAAACACTTAATTAATGAAATTGTACTGACTGAGGCGAACAAAAGCACCTGTACCGTCCGCCCCCTTGAGACTATTGGCGGACGATCTGTACTTCAGAAAATAGCGACTCAACAACTCTAAGACATGGAAAAATTTCAATGTCAATTTAACATATCTAGAAACTAGAATTCTGCTAGGGACTCATACTATAGATCTCTACTATACAGTGAATTGCAATTCCTAGCTCTTATATCGATTGAACGTCTTCCTCTCGAACATGGATCTACAAGGCGAATACAATGCAATGTAGCTAAGATTCTCTATTATTCTCTCATATGTTTTTGCATGTGACCTAGTCATTATGCAATATTAGATAAAATGACAACAGTCGTGGAATTGAACGAGAATCCGTCTTGATAGATATCAACAGAAACGACGAAGCGTAGAGATTCACGAGGGAGGAAATGTGTAAAGCAAATCAGGGGGTGAACGCAAGAATACATTTATTTATATAAAAACCCCTCTTTCTATGGCTGGTTACGAAATTCATAAATGCTCCTCAAAAATGCTAAACAAAAAGGTAGCTGCGATATAATATCCTGAAGATCGTGAAGCGGACGTGTAAAAGGTCCGTAAATTTACTGGAAGGGGGCATTCGGTAATTTTTAAGAGGATTTTTTTTTTTACTTTCCTGGCGTCCACTTTTCAAGCATTCAATACCCACCAATCCGATGCAGTGGGATTTGCAAGAACTTGAAATTTGGTTCAGGGTGTACCTCAAAATCTGAAATCGGCACATCACGTGTTTTATTACAGTAATACAGTTTTATTTTCACCAAAAAGGGGGTACTAATTTATTTACTCGTTTTAAGCACAAACAATTTGTATGTTCCAATCTACCCATTTGCTAAAACATAGACAAACAGATCAACAAAAAAAAAACAACATAACGATAGTCAATCTGCAGATAAAAATATTTAGTCTACTTCTTGATAGGTGGTCATAAATCTTCATACCCAAATTTTCACGAATGCAATTCTGAAATTATTAGTTGTAACTCTAAATTACTTTCCGAGACGTATAACATTTGGTTATTCCAAGTTAATAAAGTAACATATAAGATTCAACCAGATTAACTATAGCAATATAATGTAGCAATTTTACCTTCTCTACAGCACCGTTTTGCTGAGATGGAATTATATTAGAACTAATTTTAACCTGCTCTGAAATAACCGAGGATATTTTATCCGGGAATATACTTAAATTAAGGGTGTTTCAAAAAAATGGGGGGGGCTCAAATGGCCCCCCTGGCCCAGCCGGATTCTCCGACCGCCAGCTAGAATCCATTTATCGCCTAGAATAAACAAGCTAACTATTATTAACAAAAGATTCCATTAAATTATAATACAGCAAGTAATTAGTATCATTAGCAACAAGCGTACAAAACGTATACTATTCACAGCTTTTTCATCATAAGTCTATGGTTAGAAAAGGGTCGTTATTTTAATAGCAATATAATATTTAATCTATGCATTTATCGTAGCTTTAATGTAATCTCTTAACCTTAACAAAAACGCTCAAAAATTATGAGGTTCTTAAAATCAAATGATCAGCAGCAGCATATAAAAACTCAGAGTCAACAAATGGAATTATTAATACAATGACTAAATCATAGCATCCAATATTGAACTACTAAGAAACATAATCTTCAACCGAAAACTACACAATTAAGCACGACTAAAGTGTTAACATTAACAAAAGTTCCATGCTTAACAACAGTAAGTCAGCCTATGTATAAAGTAAAACTAAATGGTATATATATATATAGTATAATATCAAAAATCAAGTAAAAAATCATACAACATAATTCTTTTCAAGCGATATCTACTAATCATTTAATAACCGTTAATTTTACATTTGAATCAATACTAGTAAAATTTTAAACGAAGGATTAATTATCATCTAATCTTATTTCGTTCCAGCTTAATCTGAATACTAGAATCCAACCGAATAAATCTGAGTAAACATAACTAATGATTTAAATCGCAAAATATAACGAAAATATATATATAAGATATTACTATTATATTCACTATACCTATTTATAATACAAAGCGGAAGTTATATGCTAAACTACTTTCAGTAACATTAAAATTTAGCTTTTTAACACATTAATAAGCTAACAAATATGACATATAAAACCTAGAAACTAAGTCAATAGTAGATAATAGATACACTACGACCCACCCACTCACCTAACACAACCATACAGCAGTAACGATATAAACTTCACTCATCACTCAACAACACTCACCTTAACTTAACAGCCACTAAAACCGCATCAAACTATAAGCTACTGTAGTAAACTACATATTCCTGCACAAAGATCTGTCATATCACATCATCAACACACTTCTTTTAGGACATATCTCTCTAACTATAAGTGTATTATATTCTATCAACATTAAACCATCGTGAATTATATTAACAAAAAATCTTTATTAATGACACCACTGAGAACTATTGTCTATATCACATCATTACTGACAAAGAATATAATTACTTAAACGTATACATCTCGGTCTCACTATTTTTAATCCAGTCCAGAAGACTAGCTAAATCTTGTTCACAATATTCCATCACCAAAAAAATACTTCACCAAAAAATCAGGATATCCCATTATTCAGATTTCCTCCCCTTGCGATCATGGGAGATAGGTAACATCAGATCTCAGGGGAACTATCCTGACAGGAAGGAATCCTCGATACTTCTATCTAAAGGCTAATAGTAGCTAATTTGATTGAATCAGTACTATATAATTTTAATAAAGTGTTTACTCACTTTTATCATCATGAGCATATCAGACAGAGCGGTATAAATAAGCTTGGCATTACTGTAATCTAACACTATTTAATCTCTAACTAATATGTTTGAGCACATCTTAGGGCAGAGGAGAGGAACAAACTATACTGGTAACATTATGATATTATAATACGGGGCGCATCTTCTCATAATTTATTACAGTATATGCACCGTTTTAAGTGGAGAAGTACTCAGTCATGGACAAGGGATTGATTACATCACCAAGTGGTTGAATACAACATAGAGGCACTTATGCCATAATTTGGTTGACTAGGGCAAAACCTAACATTACCCCTGGTGGTGACTGTACATTTGAAATCAGATAGCAACAAGTATAGGCAAACAAAACAACTTATAGACTGTCATAGACTCCTGAACGGTGAAGTATTCTAATACATCATCGGTCAGTAGTATAAGAAGCAATCAGTATAAATTACTAACTTTAACATAAAAAGACTATACATCATTTATTCTCTGAACAAATATCATATGTTATATATATTTCACGATATTGATTCTGATATGTATTAATATGATTTTGTAGACAATAACGGTACCTAACTGCGAATATTTAAGCAGATTATTCCATTTACTAAACTAGAAGTATCTATAAGCAACACATTTAACCTTATTATATTGCCCACGAGATGAAATGACCAGGAGGGATGTGCCCTTGTATAACACCTAAAGCTTTCAGAGGTATAACTACTGAATATTTTATTATTCCTTACCTATATACTAATATATTTTTAGACCGTCTCCTACCCTTACACCATTCATGAAAAATAGTCAATATTACAATAAATACTGGGAAGAATTTGGCAAACACAGCGCTCATCATATTAATCATGAGGAGATGTCTCGATAATTAGCACTTTCAAAAGTGCAATGGAGTAATGACAGCATTACAGTAGTATAGCGTACTTGGAATCACCCAAGAAGAAGATATGACAATGAAACTACAATCCTGCGGGGTTACCAAGACTACTGACTAAGGGGGTGTAAAGCGGTAAGAAAAGGCGAAGCCCTTTGGGCGTGATGCCCTTACTATTTATGATAACACAATTTGGCGGGAATAAGTGATTGAGATTATATAGATAATCGGAAATTTATCTCAATGATATAAAGTGACACTCATATGATGGAGACCAGATATTGTGTAAAAATAACTGGGTCAAAGAATTCCAGATGTTGTATCTTTATAGATTGTGTCAATTTGATTAATGCGAAGAAATATTTGTTAGACGATGCATGACGGCTTTTTAGCCTGTGTTCTGAAGGTTTAGATGACGAGATAACGTGGGATACATGGATAGATTGTTAGTTGTATCGCATCTCATTACAGCTCTTTTACTTTGAGTAACGTAGGAGATTATTTTTTCAGGATACTGCTCTTAGCGGGGAGGTCAACATCAGGGGATTTCGGACGCGTACGAGAATGTTTTTGTGTCTAGAAATTTTTAGTAACCGTTAGAGAAATGATAACTTAGCTAGATTGATTTGTAAATAAAAAAAATTTTTTTTGTTTTTTCAAGTATGATAGCGTGTATAGCATTATAAACAGTATGATGATTAAGAAAACAGGTCTTAGTAGCTAAAATATGTTAGAAAATATGATTTTAAAGAGTAATAGAAGTAAGAATTTAAAATTGAATAAATTGTTAATATTTGCGACAGTCTAAACACAATGTGAATAGGTTACGTTAGATATGACAGTTTGTTAAGATGGTCTCAGGTACTTTACTGCTGTAAGTGCGGAAGTTTGTTAATGTTAGTAGTTTATTCGTACGTTTGGTGTGTTAGGTTTGTCGTTGATACATTATATTACTCTTAGTTAATATGTTAAACATTTTTGTAGCTTTATTACAAGCTGAAAACGTTCGAGAGTTAACCGTACATATATTATTTCTGATCGCTTTAGTTATAGGGAGGGGAGAAGGAAGCTTATGTAATAATGTTATTATTGTCATAAAACTTAGTTATGTTTACAGTTATTCGTTAGATCTGTACTCATCAGATGATATGGGTGAACATTTCAACGGGAACACGGTTTTTCACGTATCAAATAATAAAAATCATGTTAGATTTCAGAGATATGCTAAGATAAAAGTTTATCTAAAAGGTTAATTTTAGCGATATTTTATTATACAATGTATTATAGTTTACTTGTTACAGGTTGTATTTAGGAAATATGTGAATATATGAATATGAAATGTACAAACTTATATATTCGTTGCTATTAAATTATGTGTTTGTCAGTTTGACTCATTTTTTACACTTAGTTCAATATCGATTGAGGCGTATAGTAGAGCCATTAAAATTAATATGAAAAACCTTGTGTATGTTATTTATTAAATTCGTGGTTTAGTACGATTTTTATTCGAAGAACTCATTTTGTGCAGTAATGTATATTATACCATGATTCCGACTCTGACAGTTGTGGGAAATCAAGTTTTGTTTTTTAATTGTTATAGAGAGGTACACACTAATTGAAAAAAATTGTTTTAGGAGATATGAATCGAAATATAGTGACAATAGCGTTAACGTTTTGTACGGCAGCTGCTATAGATTTACTTTACTGGTGTTAATATGGAACCATGTTATATGTATACAGTCTCATTAATTCTAAAGTAGGGGGTGAGTCTCGAGTAATAATTGTTATTGTACATACTATCACATTGCTTAGTTCTGGTGGAATACGGCTATGTTAGTCTCTAGTCAGGTTAACGGTGAGAGAAACAACTGTATTACGCTAAGCAGTCACTAATTCGAATGTCTGGTATAATAGATAAAGGAGCGTTGTGGTGTACTATGTTATGTTGGTGGAGTTGTTGTTGTCATGTGTATAGTAGTTGTTTTGAGTTGTTTGTATCTGTGTTTGTTGTTGTTGTTGGTCTAGACGAGAAATAAATATACGCTTTGAAGACGACATGCGCTTCAACCTCTAGTTGTATTACTTTGTTTAATTGCTTTCTGACTATGGTTTTGTGGATTATAGAATAGAACTATATCTAATAAGGTGATGATTTTACGGCACTTACGGATGGTCCGATCAGTGAGGAACATGGGGTATTGTTCGTTTGTATTCTGTTATCGGTAAGACATCTACCTACGCATCTTGCCGTTATGTTGATTGAGACTATTACTTCTCAAACGTAGGAGTTTCGTAAATATATATCCCAACGATGGATGTATATTATATTTGAAATCCGTAATACACGAATGTGACTGCTACAATTTGCTTGTATTTCTGCACCAAGGTGTCAGAGAATTAATAAGTATTGGTGCTATCAATTTTAAATGCAAATGGTTAAGAGCAAAAATCCATTTGTCATATTTAGAGTTGAGTAATTTACTTGAAAGTGGGATGGCTGGAGTCTAAATAAAGAGATAAGCTAAACATTTAATACTTTGTTCGTCTTACTACGTTGAGTTATATATGAATGGTGGTAAAGGTAAGAGTGGTTAAGTTGATAGTAATATTTGGGAGGAGTAAAGTATACTATGTTAGATGTAAACATCGCAATATGTTGGTATCGAGTCTTTATGACAAGTTGTTAATGAAAGAGTTATTGGATTTATATGACAGTATATCACTGGTTGGTTGATGTGTGTGTGTCAGTGAATGTGTGGTGTATTAAGTACGTTATGTTCATAGTTGCACCTTTAGCATAGAATAAAAATTTTACTTTGTCAGGCTACAAAATATCAGTTACATATATTAGCTATTCTTTAGCAACAGAATGCATTATTTATTATATTTTTTTTTTGGTATTTTTTATTGTGTATAATTATTATATGATGTTAATTGGTTAAAATTTATAACAGTGTCTAGGTTGTATTTATAATTAAACCGTTAAATGTATGTGAATTTGTGAATGCTTATTATGATTATGGTATTACGATTATTGCAATACTAATGATTAGTTGCTTTATGGTGTGTTAAGTGTGGAAACTTAGTCGTTAATCGTCTACAGTAAATAATCTTCTATGTGTGTTAAGATTGTGTAGGTTGTCTTTGAATGGCATTATTTTCTTAGTTCATGTTACGACCAATGTTTATTTTGAGGACTCTGATGTGGAACACATTTCTATAAAATATTAGAGTATAGACTCGTACGGATGGGTCAGTAATGCAACTCAACGGCAATGTAGTGAGCAAAATATTATAGTTAAATGTTACTGTGTTTAGGTGTGGGGGAGGAAATATTGTTAACGTTAATATGTTAGCGTTATGCTTGAAAAAAGTAAGCGCATTATGGTTTGTACGTTTGCATCCCTATCGTTTAGTTGGCGTGTACTGGTGGCCTTAAGTGCTGGATACTTTGGTAATGGGTTAAAGTCTTAATTTGTGATACAGTTGAGTGTTAGCGGGTTTTCTGAGTGGCATTATTTCTCTAATCATTTTATCGCTTACGGCGATGTTAGTTTTTGACGTGACACCTTTATTTATGTTGAGTAACTCCTTTGACTCCACTACTTTAGATTAAACGCAATGTTGTGAGAAATTTTAGTTAATGTTACTGCTTAGTGGGGCACCCTGTAAATTAACAAGGCCGGTGTGGATTTTAGGATATGCTTGTAAGCTAAAGTGGTGAATTAAGTCTGTTACGTATATTTGTATGCTAATGTTGTTACTTTACTGAGTTGTTTAAAGTGTGGAAAACTTAGTTAATGTTAAAAGTTCTATTTCGTGTCTTAAGGTTAGTGATATTTGTTCCAAGTGGTCATATAGATTCTCTGTTAAATTTAATGTTACGTTTACCTATGTTATGAGCTTTTATATTGATGTGGAACCTTCTTTATCAGTTGCAGTAGACATCCACAATTCATCAATTAACTCACATTTTAGTTGTTAGAATAAATTATAAGTTTAAATATTACATTGTCAAGTGTAATTAAAATCGTTTATATTAGAGATTAATATCTTTAATGTACAGTGTGAATAAGTTACTATTTTTATGGCTATGTTAGTTACTTTATTCAGGAGAGAGTTAAAGTGTTGAAACTTTTATAACGTTTATTTTAGGTCCAGACTTAATATCCATTTTATATCTTTGTGCATTATTATTGGTTCTATTGATTTATATGATATTTTAATAATTAAATTTATGTGAAAACTATTTTGATTTTAAACGTATCAGCATATATTAGTTTGAATGAAGTTTCAAAATCAAGTTATTTGGAATTTATAGTTATGTTTACTCCAAATTAGTATTTAGCCTCAATAATGGTGACATTTGAATACAATTATTTAAGATTACTCAAATTTAGAATCAATTTATAAAGAATAGGCTTGGACATGGAATGGTGCTGGAATCGGCTGTTGGATGGTGGTTCTGATTTACTGATTTACTGATTTTATGGGTATGTAAAAAACGATAATTTGTAAGTATAAACCTTTCCTAATTCTAATTGTATTTACTTATTTTATTATATTTTATTACTATTATGTTTTTTTTCTTGACTGGTTATGAAAACTTATTAAGAAGTTTATGATACAAAGCTATATAAAGACACCAACATTGGTTAAATATACGAATGTATATATTAACCTTGCTACCACATACTTCACATGTGCCATACCACTGCGAATCCTTCTCCTACCCTCATTCTCATTCTTCTTCTTCATCATTCTCCTTCTTCCTTCCATTCTCCTTTCTTCTTCTCTCTCCCTCTACTTGCATTCATGCATTCTTCTGTCTTCTACTTTTCAAGGGGAACCCGCCTCTGGGGTCTCTGGACTCAGAAGCCGAACCCAACTCCGACTCCGTCGACTCCAACTCCATCTACCCTGTCTCTAAGTTTCAGTCTTCTACGTCAATATTTATTGTATGAAAAGGGGGTGGGGTCACGTTCGGGGGGACCCGAAGGCAGGGACGTAATCTAGTCTACGGATGAGCATCTTACATCATCATATAACATCCTCCAAATTTTAACCCATACGGATAACTCTAACCGTCCATAGATATATATTGGGACTCAGGACCTGGATGTGAAGAAGCAACCCTCGGCGGAAGCAAAGTCGTAGTGCGTAAAAAAAAGATCCTTAAGAGGGGATGCGTTTTTTCGACTCAAGAATCAAGTTCCCTTTCGGGGAACTCTCGATTTCTCTTCGAGCGTAATACATCACACACTATGACACATGGGGTGTATGTGTATGCGCACGCGCGCGCGCAAGGCGCGCTCTCTCTCACCCACCCCACGCGCTAATCGAACACCTGAGTTCGTGTTAAGCGTTAGGCTAACTCAAGATCTGGGTTTGGAAAAGCCAAAGGGCTAAACTGCGGGCGTAGCGGCTACGAGTTCGGGGATGACCCCCCTCTTTATAACATCCTAGAGACTGAAATTTACACGGTTTCGAGCTTAACATCCTCATAGTTATAATTCAAGTTCAGAAACGATACTCTATTATCTTTTGAGAAAAGCTGTAGGATCTCAAACTGTAGGAATCCTACTTATATAGTATAATATATATATATATATATAGTGTATAATATATATATATAATTATATATATATAATATATATATTATAATATATATATATAATAATAATATATATATATAAGTAGTACTAGAGGAATACCACCGGTAAAGCAGGGGGTGAGAAGGGAAGGGAATTAGAGAGATTTTTTTTTCTTCGAGAGAAATGTAGTTTTTTTTTCGAAAAAAAACACTTTTATTTTTTTAAAAATGTTTTCTTTTAAAAAACATTGTTTTGAATAAGTAAATAAATAGATAAATAAATAAATAAACAATAAATAAATAAAATAAAGAGGGGAAACAGAAAATGAAGAGCTCATTTTTACAGATGAAAAGGGGTAATGATTTATTACTTTTGGTAATTCGAATATGCATTTTTAATTTAGGAATAGAATAGGATTTAGTGTAGGTGTGTGTGTGTGTGTGTGTGTGTGTGTGTGTGTGTGTGTGTAGATGTGTGCGTGTGTGTAAGATCTCCTGCCCGAACGCTTTCTCTGCCACTCGTTCGCCCGTCTAGCCCGCCACATCCGTCCGCGAGCACCGGCCCGACCGTAGTACCTCACAGCAATTGTAAATTTTACCGGATTTTTAAAATAAAAGTTTCATTTCCTATGTAAATAGGGGGGCGAGGATTCCGAATTTGTGCTTTGTATTTCGATATTATTATTATTATTATTATTATTATTATTATTATTATTATTATTATTATTATTATTATTATTATTATTATTATTATTATTATTATTATTATTATTATTATTTAATGGGTAGCATGAAAGCCAAACGCAAGCGTACGCACCCGCAGGAGCGAATCGGCGCGAAACCGTCGCGGTGCCCCCAGGCGCGAACCGAAGCAAACCTGCGCAAACCGGCGTGAAACCGTCGCGGGTTCAAGCAGGTGCGATATTTAAGCTCGAACGAACTGTAACGTGATGCAATGTGTTCTGTTTTCTAAATAAATAAATAAATAAATAAATAAATAAATAAATAAGTAAATAAATAAATAAATATATTATCATTTAAACAATGACTTTACTAATTTGCATGCTTCATTTTCTTTTAATAAAATTTATATATTAATTTCTTTTCGCCCACCATTTTCTAGCTTTGTTCGTGAACTTTTATATTTTCTTTTAAATTGTAACACTTTTTCCATTTAAAGTTTTACAATTTTTATATTTCTTCAAATTTTTTAATTTTTTCATATTTTGTCTTTTAAAGTTTTTTTTTATTATTAAAAATGTATATTACATTGATCCTAAAGCAGTAAACTAGTAAAGCACACCACCGACCCCGCCCATCCTATCGGTCCATGATCTATTGATTCAAGTCATATTTGAACCTTTATTATTGACCCTAAAATAGTAAAGCAGTAAATCAAACCACCCACCCACCCATCCATGATCTATTGATCTATTGTCTTGTTATATTTTGGGTATCATTTTGTATAAACATAATATAAAAATAAGTTAAAATATCATAGTAAAGTGTAAGGGTTTATTGACCCTAAAACAGTAAAGCAGTAAAGCAAACCACCCACCCCACCCCTCATGTCCGCCCATAATCTATTGATCTATTGCTTTAAGTCATATTTTGGGTATCCTTTTGAATAAACATAACATAAAAATAAGTTGTATTAATAAAATAGCATAGTAAAGTGAAAGTTTATTGACCCTAAAGAAGTAAAGCGGTAAAGCAAACGACCCACCCCACCCCTCCCGTCAGTCCTTAATCAATTGATCTATTGTTTCAAGTCATATTTTGGATATCATTTTGCGTAAACAACATAAAAATAAGTTCTTTATATAAACATTACAAAAAATAAGTTCTTTTGTATGAACATAAAATATAATATATTAAAAAAATTAGGTTTTTTTTTTTTTTAAAAAAATAAAAAAAATTATGTTTTTACTAAATATTCTTTTTATGTTTATAACATGAAAATATCAATTGATCAATAAATCAAAGCCGTAAAACCATAGCCTTTACCCATTGATTAAGTGGTACCATTTTACATTTATTGTAACAAACTCGCATGTTTAAACACAGCTTCTATCTATCTCTTTCTCTAACTTTGCAAAATTAGCTAACATCACCCACAAAACTTAACCTATGCCTACGTTTTTTAACAAAACAAAGTTTTCACATCAATAAAGCTAGCATATCATAACCTGAACTAAGAATATAATGTAAAACAACAAACCTAACATACCTTACACCCGAATGAACTGCTAACGTGAACAAAGTTTATGAAGAAAATGAAGTATGCAA
>JABUQX010109499.1:32500-34625 GCA_015478945.1 Trachelipus rathkii
AATGAAAGTACGTTGAGATTGTTTTGGTTTTGTGGAAAGGATGAATGATAGTTTGTTGGTTAAGCGGATATATAGTGGTGAGTGTGTTGGGAATCGACGGTTGGGAGACCGAAGGAAAAGTGGATTGAGTCAGTAAAGGAATTGTTGAGGGCAAGAAAAAATGTGAGTTTTGGCCAGAGGCGAAAAAGAAAGGTGCAGAATAGGAGTGAATGGCTAGGTTTTGTGAGGGATTATGGTTGTTGGCCCACCTGGGCCTGGGGATGAACCCTACACTGATGATATGCCATAGTGAGGGTCTCACTAATGGGTAAAGAGGGGGGGCGGTAAGGCTGGGCTTTCCTTTCGACTTATGTCATATTCTTCTACTGCTTTTCTGTTTCCGGTGCATGTCTTGCGCCTTATCCCCAGTCTTGGCGAAAAAAGATAGATGATGATGTTATGTTTTGTTTTGTTTTATATATATATGTATATATATATATATAAATATATATATATATATATATATATTATATATATTATATATATATATATATATTATATATATATATATATATATATATATATATAAAACAAAACATAACATCATCATCTACCTTTTTTACCATTAACATTTTATATAGTGCTAAAAGTTTACTCATACACAAGGCATTAATATTTTATTTAGAGTTAACAGTTGCAAATATATTCTTTGATTACACATTATAAAACCTCCACCGTCTTTACATCAACTTTTAACATTTCACCACAACGACGAGGTTTTCAGAACACCAAATCAGACGACCTTTATTCAAAACCAGATTCCAGAACCCAAAATTCACTTCACAATATTAAATTGTTTTCAGTTTAAATTATAATTAAAGTACCATTCAAAAAAAAAAAAAATTAAATTAACAACCTACATAATTATGAAAAGGTAAAGTCAAAATATATTTCCTTTATAAAATTTATTTACGCAGTAATTGTTTTTGTTAAATTAAATAATAATAATAATAATAATAATAATAATAATAATAATAATAATAATAATAATAATAATAATAATAATAATAATAATAATAATAATAATAATGGAAAAGAATAATTAAAAACAAAATATAACAAAAAGAATTGAAGAAAGTATTTCGCAGACACAATGTGTCTGAGCCCCTTCTCCATAACAACAAATCGGCTTTCATAAGGCCGCGTGTTGAGAATAATAATAATAATAATAATAATAATAATATATAATAATAAAATAATTAGAAAATACTACTTAATAATATAAAAATAGTAAAAAATAAAAATAATAATTAATAATAATAATAATAATAATAATAATAATAATAATAATAATAATAATAATAAAATAATAATAATTTTAAAATAATTAAAAATTAAAAATAATAAATATGGTAAAAATAATAATAATAAAAAAAAAAATAATAATAATAATAATAATAATAATAATAATAATAATAATAATAATAATAATAATAATAATAAGTTTAAATAAAACTAATTTTCTTTATTTTTCGACGATTTTCTTTTCTTTGCCCGACGGTTCTGAAACCAAATCTTAACCTGCCAAAGGAAGAGAAAAATCAAATCCTGACATCAAATTAATAATAATAATAATAATAATAATAATAATAATAATAATAATAATAATAATAATAATAATAATAATAATAATAATAATAATAATAATAATAATAATAATATAAAATAAAGCGTTTTAAAAATATTATTTTTTTTGCAAAATATAATAAAATATAATGACAATTCAAACACATATTCTTTATGTCAAACTCTGCACCTCAGTATGGCACGATACACAGTTTATTGCTGATGAAATGGAAATCTTTTTCAGTAACAAATTTGAAAAGTTAAAATATTGACCAAGAAATGTTTTGTATATTTAGATATGTAATATTTACCAAAATTCAAACAATTTGTAACGAATGGTAATTTTAACGAATTCCTAAATCAATATTGCGAGTTTGTCACATTAGTTTTTTAAGCGACACAGATATAAAACCCTGAATAGCAATGTCATTTAAAATGTCATCAAAACTAATATATCAAGCTCTTCACAGGATATTTAGATTATTCAAAGTAAAGTATTTACTAGTGTCGGCAAATGTTA
>JABUQX010109500.1:0-37139 GCA_015478945.1 Trachelipus rathkii
TAAGAAATACTTAGTGGATTAGGAAAAACCTTAGACTGGATTAGACAACGATCGTTATAATTTTAAGAAAATTAGCTGGATTAGTATACATTCCTTACCTTTTAAGAAATTAGTCGGGATTAATACTTATTCATAGGATATCTAATCTTAGATTTTAGTTGTAGATTCCATAAATCTTAGGATAGATTAATTCAGTTCTAGTTTTACTCATTTTTATATATAAAGAAACCTTTTAAAAATATGTTTCACTCTCAGAACAAGGGGGGGGACAGCAATTTTTAATACAAAAAATAAATACAAAATAGAAAATCCAAAAAACTTTTCTATTAAGAAAACAAAAAAAATAAGTAAAAGTAAGTAAGTAATAGCTAAGTAAATAACTAATGCTAGTAAGTAAGTAAGTAATAGCTAAGTAAGCAACTAATGCTAGTAAGTAAGTAAGTAATATCACTAACTAGTAAATAAACCATTAAGTATTAAGCAACATACAACTTTGAGTTTAAAAACTCACTTTTAGATTTTAAGCCAACTAACTCGATTATAATTAAGAAAACATTAGTTTAACAATAAAACGCGAACGCTTTAACTAACCAATTAATTTTAAAATATTAATTAAACATAGGCGACCTTTAAAAATTTCAAAACCAAGAAAAGTATAAAGTATAAATATTTCAGAAATGAATTTCGGAATACCAGCTTTGTTGCTCCTCATCATTGTATCAACATGCCAAAGCAACCTCATAAATGAAAAAGAAGAAACGAAGATTCTACCTGGTTTAGTTTTATATCGTACAGGAGAAGTCAACTTCATAGAAGGATACCTCGATCTTGTTATTTCCTTAGAATGTCCCACAGACATTAAAGAAACTATCATCAAGACGACTAAACTGGTAACCAACGTCAAAGAATCATTTCTACCATCGTTCGAAACCATGTTTCTAAATGTTTCCAACATCAACGGGCTCACCAATGGGAATTCAAACTTATGACCATTCGAGTAAAAGTGTTAGCCCAGAAATTGAACGAAGTAAGTGAACTGCCTTGGATCTCTGCAAGATCAAAAAGGAAGCGAGCCGCTTTTGAATTTGGAGGAGACGTCCTCAACATTCTTTTTGGCACTGCTACCGATAAACAGGTAAAACTACTTCGAAAAAAGATCAACATCTTAGGTAACTATGCCTCTACCTCAAATTTATTGATTACTGAATTAAAGGAACAATTGAAGGCGAATACTCGTACTTTAATAAATTTCAGGGACAGCTTACAAAAATTGATAGAGTTTCAGAATAGTCTAGGTGCTACGCACAATATAATAAACCAATTGGGAAGCATAAGGGCGTTAATAAATTTAATTGAACAAACCGTTCAGAACATCCATCAAATCCACCAATTAGTGATAAATTCACTCCAACTCGCTAAAAACAAAATCACCAACTCACAACTTTTTTCTCCCATCTTCCTATTGCCTTTCATACTAGAAATGAACAAAGAGACCAAACTTCATACAGTCATTCCTCTAGAAACAAAAACTTATCAAACGTTTCTAACCTATTCTTGGACTATTCAATCTGCAACTAACCCATATGAACTAATCACCTTAATTCCTTTTATCTCAATAGAGAAATTCGTTTCCTACAAACTAATACCTTTTCCTACCCACCTTCCTTTAAATAAATCATTAGTTCGAGTCATGTACAACGACCCAAATAGTTACTTCTTTGTAAATTACGGTAATCGGAATACACTTACCTTAAAGAATCAGCACATGATCTTTGTAGACATTTAGGCCAACTAGCAGTTTGTCCCCAGTCCCAAGTGTTTGCTTCCATTGATGATCAGTCTTGCTTACTATCTTTAATCTTGAACTTCACTAATGACTTTTCACACTGCCCTATCGCAGAATATAAGTCTATAGAACCTTATACTGTCGCTTTAGGACACTTCACCCTGATTTCTTTTTCAGAAAAAACTAGGGCTTCGATTGCATGTGAGAAACCCAATTCTATCCAGCATGTCTATGACTATGTCTTTACTATTCCTCACGGATGTGCTTTCATCTCTTCTAAGTTTCAGTTTAAGAACCCTATTCATCTTGAAAAGAACATAACCCTTTCTTCCTTAATTTCTTATTCTGATCACGTTTTATTCAACTTCTTATCTCACGTTGCTTTACCTAACATTTCTTCTGTTTTGTTCCCTAAGTTTCAAACCTTAAAAGAAATTCATTGGAATCAAAGACTAGATCAGTTAAATCAAACAATGCACCCTTTTACACCGTACTTTCCCCAGATAAAATTCATTCCATACATTGGAGGAGGAACCTCTGGCACGATCTTTTTCATCATAGTTCTTGTCATTGCGTATTTCGTTTGGACGAAAAGAGTATTTCTTTGCAATATGTGCCTGCCCAAAACACCCATTCAAACTGAAAGCATCCCACTTCAGGCCGTCCCAACATCTAACGTACGTATCCAACTAGCACCTGAAGATGCTCCCTCAAATAACCTGGTTCAGATAAGATCTCGACCCAGCTCCCCAACTCCTATTCAACGTTTGTCTTTACTCCAAGACCTCCTATGCCTCTTCCTAACACTCGAGCTATTACTTCCTCTGAAAATCAAGCGACTTATTCGAATTAGAAAATCAATCCTTGAGTAATGATTTTTCCCGGGGAGGGGACCTTTATCGTACGTATAGTACTTTTAATTCGAAATGTATTCCATCTTTTAAATTAGATTCCAACATTTATAAATTATATTCAAAAATACGTTCAGAAACGTATTCTGTGAAATCAAAATCGATCGAAATAGGTCGCTTAGAAACAAAGGCTTCCCGCCTTCCTCTTGCTCATAACGACGACGCAATAGAATTCCTGTTTGGGTTTGTATTGCGTGCATTGGAGGATTGTCATTTGCAATCCTACAAGAGCGCCTCAGTCGCTCCTTGCTGGGTAATCTGTAGAGTTGAAAGTGAACGCTTGTGCGAGAATTTGATCCTTTTCACCTCTCTACTGTCTCTATATATATATATATATATATATATATATATATATATATATATATATATATATAATTATATCAAATATTCCTGTTGTGCTTGATCCAGTTTACCTGGCCGGAAACTAATAAAATATGGTGAATCAGAGATCGACCCCACTCACCAATATATATATATATATATATATATATATATATATATATATATATATATATTCTAAAAAAATATAATTGTATTAATAATCACATTCTTCCGGTATGCTTATAATTATATTTTACAGCATGATAAACATTTTATATCTTAAATAAAAGAATCAGCTCCATAAACAAAGCGAAGCTAAAACGTTTATCATTATGGCATTATTATCTGACCTATAAGAGGTATGTAAAATGTGAATATTCTTTTCAGTGTATCATAAATTTGTGTCCTTCTAATTAATCAGTATGTAATTATTAAATGAAACATGATTCTATTATGTATTTAGATGGAATAAGCCATCAGGTAAAATATTTAGATGGAATAAGCCATCAGGTAAAATATTTAGATGGAATAAGCCATCAGGTAAAATATGCTTTGATGTATTGTTTTTATGTCTATGAATGCTAATCATGCCACCACATGCTTCTCAAGCAAATATGTATTTCATTAGTAATTATTAATACTTTCATTTAATTCCAGCAATTAGATTTCTTTTTATGTATTTTTATTATCAAAAGTTTATTATTCCTAGGTGTTCTTTATATGGATCTTGTTTTGTGATTTGAATTTTGTCTGTAAAAAGTCCCACATTGGGCGAAAATAAAGTATCACTAGAAGACTTGCTTAACTGCCCTTCTAGCCATAGATAGTAATAAGGAATCAAGAATACATTACTATATATATATATATATATATATATATATATATATATATATATCTATACATATATTATATTATATATATATATATATATATATATATATATATATATATATATATATATCTATATATAATAATATATATAATATAATAATATATATAATATATATATATTCTTATAACCAACTTAATACAATAGTAACGAACTTGCAACATATGCAGATGTATATAAACAATATATATATATATATATATATATATACTATATATATATATATATATATATATATATATTTTTACGGTTACATCATACCGCTCACTGAGACGTGCCCTATTCAAGGAGAGTGTTAAAAACAACAAAAATTCAACTAACACAAATTACGCAGATGAGCACAGACGCGGGCTTTAAAGTGAGGGAGATTAAATTGAGTAGGAAACACAGAAGATGGAAGAGAATTCCTCAGACCAGAGGAGCAGGAAAGAAGGAGGCACCGCAGCGAACTGGTCTGGGTTGCAAGTCATCAACACAAAAATCATGTGCCGACACAGCACCCCTTGTGCTACGAGGCGTCTTAAAGGTGGTGGCACGCGAGTGGAAATTTCCCTCGAGCACTTGCCGCTTCTATTTTATTTATAGAAAAGAGATAAGCACCAACATCGCGCCGCAAGGATAGAGGGTCAAGTGAACTAGAAAGAACAGGACAGTTGATAAGTCTTTTTGCCTTTGACTCGACCCTATCCAAAAGCCGGGTGAAACCTGAGCCCCCCAGATATGAGAGCAGTACTCCATACAAGGGCGGATGAGGCCCTTGCATAGCTGGAGGTAACTGTGAAGGAAAAAAGTCGCAGTCTAAAAAGAACTCCCAGTTTCTTTGAGGCCACCCTAGCAACCGTTGTGATGTGAGGTTTCCAAGACATTTTTTGTTTATGTTAAGGCCAAGGATGTTTATATTGTCAACAGGAGAGACGAAAGAACGCCGAAAGAGATAGGAAAGTTAGAAGGTGTCTTAGGGAGGGAGATTTGTAGAAGTTGAGTTTTAAAGAATTGAATTTCACAAGGTTCAGACGACCCCACCCGGAAATTCTATCCAGATCAGCGAGAATAGAATCGGAAAGATTAAGACGAGAGGCAATTCTAGAAGTAAAAAAGGAAGGAGCAGATTTGAAATGAGTTGAAGAATGAAGGGTCGAGTCATCGGCATATGAGAATAGAGTTAGAAGTGCAGGTGAGAAGATCATTAATGAAAATAGGAATAAAGTAGAGGAGATAAGACAGAACCCTGAGGGACACCACTATTACAGAAAAAGAAGAAAGAAGTCGCCCCATCAACAACAGCGGATATTGAAGGCGTTAATGACTATTATAAGTAAGCAAAGAAGGAGAGAGCAAGGAGGGCTTGGGAACCAGTGACGCATATACCGGTCAAATGCTTTGGATATGTCAAGCGCCACCACGCAAGTCTCCCCGTGGGCAGTTCCTAAGGGCGGAAAACCATAAATCTAGTAAGATAGGAAAGTATATCGCCAGTGGAGCCTCGAGCGCCGAAAGCCGTGCTGGCGATAAGGAAGTGAATGAGATTCCAGATGATCTAAGAAATGAGGGTTGAGAAGGGTTTCAAGATCTTAGATAGAATACAAGTAAGAGCTATGGGGCGATAGTTAAGAAGGATCAGAGCAGCTTCCTTTTTTCAGAACAGGTTGGACATGTGCGTGCTTTCAACACTGAGGGGAAAGTGCTAGTATTGAGACGAAAGAATATAGTTGAACGAGGGCGGGGATAGCTGACACACACTCCCTCAAAACTCAGGGAGGAATGCCATCGGGCCTGTACTTCCCTAACGTTCGTAGATTTAAAGGAGCCCATACTGATCAGATAAATCATAGGCAAGGCATAGGACACCTGAGGAGGAGAAGAAGGAGGAGGAGGAATGCCAGAACCGTCCAGGGTTGAGTTGGAAAATAGGAGGCCGAAGAGAATGGCCTTTTCAGTTGGAGAGGTAGTAACAGAACCATCAGAGCGAATAAGGAGGAAAGACAGATTTACAGAAGTTGTTAGAGATGTTTTGGCAAGAGGCCAGAAAGAATTTGTCAAATGGAGAACCAGGGTTAGCGCACTTCGTTTGATGAAAGCCCCTTTGCTCGTCGAAGAGTATCTACAACGATTTCTAGCTGAATGGAATAGCCAGAGTGATAGGAGAACGAGAATTCCCCATCCCCGATACGCACTGTCTCTAACCTGAAAACCCTGGATTATGAGGAGAGAAAGATTTAGTCGAAGAGGGAATGAACCTGCTCATTCCATCAACGATTACAGCTCCACTTATCGGCAGAAGTTGAAGCGTCACCAGAGACAAAGCAGTCACTCCAATTATAGTTGGCGTAGAAGCAACGCAAGGGCCCCCAATCATTGATCAAAGTGCCAGAAAAACGCGTAGGGCAGGATGGAGCTGTTGGAGAAAGTATTAAAATAAAAGATATAAGGTTGTGGTCAGATTTACCAATACAGGAGCGAAGGTGGTGTATTTATAGAGGGAAGGACTAGTGGTGAAACATAAAGTGTGTTCAAGAATTGGTTGGGACCATCCGGAATGTGTGTGGGTTCTTTTAATTAGTTGCTCCAGGTCGTTGAGAATGCTGAAAGATTCGGCCTCCTCCCCACCTAAATCAGTATGAGAGGAACCCAACCACTCGTGTACATTGAAATCCCCTTAATAGAGGACCTCAGTATTTGGATGAAAAGATATACAGTCTCGTGAGAAGTAGTAAGGTATTCAAAAGGCGTGAAAATCTGTTCTGTTAGGAGAACAGTAGCAGAAGCACAAGATTATTGTAGTAGAAGGAAGAAAGATTTTAAGCCACAGAACATCGAAGTTAGGAGATTCGAGATTCTCGAGACGTGTTACAGGAGTGTTTATGTTAACATAGGCACATACTCCACCCTTTAGACGGAAATTATGAAATAAGTTATAGTTGGACATATTAAACGAGTTAGAGGATGAATTCCTAGCCATCTGGGTCTCAGACAGGAGCAAAAGGTTAGGATTAGAGTTAGAGAGGTGGTATTCCACGGATGCAGAGTTAGATTGCAAGCCACGGATGTTAGCAAAGTCGATAGTAAGCCCGCGCCGGTGCAAATCTGCCATCTTGCATGCACATACAAAAACCACAAAACAAACAGACAAAAAAAACAAACAAACAAACAAACAAACGTGAAATCAGGTTAAAATTATTCACACACTAAAACCTAAATTTAAAACCGTAAATGTTAAAAAGCTAAAATTGTATTTACAGTAAATATGTAAAAATATGATATAAAAATCTTAAAGTTAAAAACACTAACGCTCTCTTGCACCCCTACAAATTCACGAATTAAAAAAGTAAATAAAATTGATTTAACATTAAAACCTAAATTTAAAAGTTAAAGTGACAAAATAATAAAAATCAAATTTTAAACACTGTGAAGACGAAATTCAAATTCATAAACAGTATTAACTTTAAAATAAACCTACGGGTACAGTCACTTAAAAAAAAAAAAAAAAAAAAAAAAAAAGAAAGAAAAAGTTAAAACTAGGACTTATCTTTTAAAAACCTCGTACGTAGAACTTTACCAGAACGGATAAAATGGTATCAAAGTAGTAAGATTTAATAAAATTCTAAATAAAAAAAAGTTTGAAAAACATACACACTTTCAATTAAACACAGCACTACATAAACACAATAAATAAAAGGATATAATTATTTCACTGACAGCACATTCAAGCACGTCTTCACACCACGAAACCTACACACACTATAATGTGTGTATTTGAAAAGAAATGTGTATTTGGAGATGAGGTAATTAGTATTTATATATATATATATATATATATATATATATATATATATATATATATATATATAATATATATATATATATATATATATATATATATATATATATATATATATATATATATATATATATATATATATATATATATATATATATATATATATATATATATATATATATATATTATAATATATATATATATATATATATATATATATATATATATATATATAAATATAAATAAATATATATATATATATATATATATATATATATATATATATATATATATATATATATAATATATATATATATATATATATATATATAATATATATATATATATATATATATAATATATAAATATATATATATATATATATATATATATATATATATATATATATATATATATATATATATATATATATATATATTCTTTCTTTATTCTCCCGTGTCTTCCGAGTAGATGATGGGTAGGGGGTGACTAGCATGCACAGAAAGTAGGACAAGGAAGAAGAGAATGACGTAAGTTGAAAGGAAAACCCCTCCCCCTTACCATCCCCTCCATACCCCTAACTGAATGCTCGTCGCAGTAAAATGAAATCCATCCTAGGGCTTTACAAGACCTCGACGGACCCTCACTGTGGTATCTCGTCAATGTGTGGGTTCACCCCGTGGGTCAGGCCCACAAACATAGACCCTAGCAAAACCCCGTCATTCATCAATATTTTTCACCTTTCTTGTCGCCTCTGCCAAACTCACATTCCTTTCCTTCAGACATTCCTTTACTTACTAAACCCAATTTTTCTTTGGTCTTCCTGTAGGTCGATTCCCAGCACACTCATAACTATACATTCTCGTACCCAACTAGCAGACATTCATCCATCTTTCCCATACGACTAAACCATCCCAATACACTACCTTTTATTCTCTCATTTACGCCTTTCTTCACACCACATAATTCTCTAATCGTTCATCCTCATTTTATCAATTCTTCTCACACCTAACATGCCCCTAAGATTACCCATCTCAATATATTGCACTTTAGATCTATACCTGTTATTCCATACCATAGTTTCACAACTGCACATTAACATATGCAACAGCATACCCTCATGCAAAACCCTGACGCACTCAAGACCTAGTCCCTTTGTATCCACCAAGGATTTAATTGAACAAGCCACCATCCTACCATACACAACTTTTCTACTACACTCTACATCATCAGTTCCATTCTCATCCAACATATATCCTACATATTTTAATTCAGATACTTCCTCCAGTTGCCCACCATCCAACATGACCTCACACCTCGGAATCTCCTCCCACTTCCATCACATTACTCTTATCTACATTTATTTTCAAACACCTTCCTTTCCCAACCCTACCAAATCCCCCCTACCAGTCCTCTCAAACTTTCTTCAGATTCGCTTCACAAAACCAAATCATCAGCGCAAAATAAGCAAGGCACCTTACACTCTCATCCATTCTTCATCAGTCTAGCAAATTCCACTACCTCTAATTCTTTCATACATTTACAAATAAATAACCAGGGAGACATAACACATGCCTGCCTTACTCCACTATCAATATTAAACCATTCACATTCAACTCCATTTATTTTTACTCACGCTTCACTATGGGCATACATTCTTTTAATTTCATTCAGATGCTTACAACCAACACCATATATCATTAATACCTGCCACAGAGCTTCAATATTAATCTTGTCACACGCCTGTTGCAAGTTCATAAAACCTATATTCAATTTTTTTTCTCTCTTTCATTTTCTCGGTCATTTTCTTCAATGTGAAAATTTGACCCATACACCTTCTGGCCTCTACCATTTCTTGTTATTCACCAATCAGTCCTCTGTCACTCGACTCACTCTTTCAACCAAAATACCAACATATATCTTCCCTACAAAACTCAAAAAATTAATTCTCCTATAGTTCCTAGAGCTCCCCTTATCCCCCTTACCATTATACAATGGTACTAATGATGTTCTCCTCCAATCTTTCGAAACTATACCCTCCATTAACGCTTTGTTACACAACTTCTACATAAAGTCAATCACAATCTCCCCTTCATTCTTGATCATTTCACCGGTAATTCCATCTATACCTGCAGATTTACCATTCTTCAACTTTCTCATTCTACCTATTACCTCCTCCCTACTAATTACCTCATCTCCAAATACACATTTCTTCTTACACTATCAAAAACCCACACACATTAACTATCAACTTTTCATTACTGGCAATCTTATGCAGATTTTTGATGAGCTCTCTCCATACTCTCATCACATCCACTTCATCAGTCACAAAAAAAAAACATCCCTATTCATTATTTTATGAAGATTTCCTTTACTCTTTTTTTAACCTTCGTTCTTCCATACAGAAGAGCTTCCTATTTCCTTGGTAATCCCCATTCACCCTCCATGCAAACTGTTCATTTACCTCTTTTCTAGTTCAACATATGCAGCTTACATATTTCCGTATACCTTTCTTTCAGAGAACTCATCATTGGCTTTTAGCACATTCAACCACGCATCTTTTTACTTTAAGCCGCTTTCATCATCTTCATTCTCTATCACTATTGACAATCTTACCTTCCCGTATTTTAGCACATTCACCTACTTCTCTTATACTAACAAAGGCTTCCTATATATTTGGGTCCAGGTTTTGTTTCAGTCTCCTCTTTCCCACATTCAATTGAAACATTTTCAGTGTTCTCATACTTTTCATATAACCTTATTCATAACTACACACTCTTAATTCATCATTTCTTCCTTTTCTCTTTCCTCTCCATCCATGCTCCCACTAACTTTATCTTACATAAAACAACATGATGATGTGATTTTTCAATTCCCAACTCGCTTTACTGATTTCAAATCTATCACCTATTTCAACATCTTCTTCACCAACACAAAATCAATCACTTTTTACTTTAATACCATCAATCAGTTTAAAGCTCCACTCACCATCCAAAACATCATTCTGATTTCACACTCTCCTCAACATCACTCTCAGATGGACCATATGTTACGTCCATACATGCCTTGACCTTTTCAAACTTATATATATATATATATATATATATGGCCAGCAATATATATATATATATATACTTCTTATATATATATATATATATATATATATGGGTATATATGCCTCTACTACTTTTTATATATATATATATATATATAAAGGGTGGTTAAATTGTATGGGCCGATGCTGAATGTGAACCACACCTAAACGTCAATTTTTTTACTGCATTTCATTTGACATTTTTCAATTTCAGACTTACTCAATTTGAACCATGGAAAGATACACAATGGAGCAACGTGTTAAAGTTATTCAGGCTTATTATGAAAATGGGCGTTCAAATCAAAATGCATATCGTGCACTTCGTGATTTTTTTGGTCAATTTAATCGTCCAAATGTGCGTACAATCGGAAAAATCGTGAAAAAATTTGAGCAAACCGGGTCTGTAGGAGATTTGAAAAGACCAGTGCATGCTCGTACAGCTCGTACTGCAGAAAATATTGCTGCTGTTCGCGATAGTGTGGCTGAGGAGCCATCCACTTCAACTCGTCGTCGTGCCCAACAATTGCACCTCTCACGCTCGTCGTTGATGAACATTATGCATAAAGACTTGCATTTAAACGCTTACAAGGTGCAATTGACTCAAGAACTAAAGCCTCTTGACCATACAAAACGTCGTCAATGGTCAGAATGGTGGCAAGAAATGGCAACAGTGGATGATCAATTTTCGAAGAAAATCATCTTCAGTGATGAGGCACATTTTCACCTCACTGGATTCGTCAATAAGCAGAATTGCCGCATTTGGGCGAATGATAATCCAAGAGTGATTGTCGAAAAACCAATGCACCCACAAAGAGTGACTGTTTGGTGCGGTTTATGGGCTGGCGGCATCATCGGGCCGTATTTTTTTCCAAAATGAGGCCGGTCAGGCAGTTACTGTGAATGGTGTTCGCTATCGTGAGATGATAACGAACTTTTTATGGCACGAATTGGAAGGTATGGATGTGGACGATATGTGGTTTCAACAGGACGGTGCCACTTGCCACACAGCTAACGAAACAATGGCTCTTTTGCGCGACAAATTCAATGGCCGTGTTATCTCACGTGGTGGCGATGTCAATTGGCCGCCAAGATCATGTGATTTGACACCGTTGGACTTCTTTCTTTGGGGTTATTTGAAAGAAAAGGTGTACGTCGATAAGCCAGCAACAATTCAAGAGCTAAAGGATGAGATAATTCGGCACATTAACGGCATAGAACCTCAATTATGCCTCAGCGTCATCGAAAATTTTGACCATCGGATGGAGGTGTGCCGCCGAGGTCGCGGCGGCCATTTGGCCGATATTTTGTTCCATACATAATTGAACCATACCATATTATCATAATAAAAAAAATGACAATAAATTCCTAAGTAATTTGTGTTTTATTCAAAATCAACATCGGCCCTTAAAATTTAACCACCCTATATATATAAATATATATATATATATATATATATATATATATATATATATATATATATATATATATATATATATATATATATACTAAAATAACTAAATATATATATATATATATCTATATATAATATATATATATATATATATATATATATATATATATACACAATATATATATATATATATATATATATATATATATATAACTTAATAATATAACTAATAACAACATATGCCCTTATATACTATATATATATATATATATATATATATATATATATATATATATATATAAAGATAGAAAACATTTGGATAAATTTAGGGAAGAGCTTTTGAGGTCATGAGTTTCATTTAAAAATTTACATTCATGTTTGTTTTTGAGAAGATTCTTGAGAAAATGGAACAAAAAAGGCAAACACACAACTTCTTTAATTGTTTTCGCTATATATTTACTTTGCAGAAAATAATGAAGAAAAAAGTTCAAGCACCCTCATATTTATTTTCTTCCATTTAAATTACCCAAGGTATATAAAGAAGAAGGAGGAGGACGAGGAGGAAGAGGAAAATTGAAAAAAAAATAACAACAGCAATATGTAGAAATTTGAAGCTCACTCTTTCCGCTTAAGTTATTTTTAATTAGTTTTGCGTTCCTTCCTTGACAAAAACTATACCAAAATTAATGAGAAAAAAGTTCAAGCACTCTAATATATATTTATTATGATAAACTTATATTACTTTAGGAGGAGGAGGAGGAGAAAAAAGAGGAATGGGAGGCTTAAAATCGTCGCTTAAAACACTGGAAGCTTCGAAATCTTTTCTATGGAAAAAATTGCAACATCAAATAAAACCAAATGAAACTCCACTGACATCCAGACAGATTTGGGTGAAAAGTGTGGATTGTTCCCTCAAAAATTGGGGATCCTATTTCAAAATGATATTATTAACTGGATAATTGAAATTTCCAGACCAAAATAATTACAAAAATGCTGGAAAAACTGGAAATACTTAAAATGCAAAATTTTGTAATAGGTCATGAGGTTCGAAGAATATTGCAATAACAAATATTCAGTTCAAGGGGACGGGGTATGTTTGATAAATAAATGAGAATGAGTGCCTTCATGGTCATGCAAAATGAAGTTTATTTTGAAATCATGGTTGTAAATGCCGCTCGTAAGATAGAAGACCATCCTTTAAAACATGTCAGCATAGTTAGTCATCTGAACCATCCAAAAATTTTATGTATTGGGGATAGTTGTCTGATTAAGAATCAGAAAAAAGGCTAACCTCTGAAAAGGTACATCTCGAAGGGGTCTTAACTGATATTAAACCTGATAGTCAAGGTACTGTGGAAGCAGTGGATGACTCATTTTGGTTCAACCCATCAATTTCAACAGATAAATATACCTTTTATTATTGGGAGGAAAAATTTTAAGAGTATCTATGGATAGTCACAATTGATCTCAGAACAGTGAACTGTTCAGATGGAACTATAAGATATTTTATATTTTTATTGAAAGTTTCTAAGTTTTTAAATATGAATACAAAATGTAAGTCATAAGCGTAATATTTGTCCTTTACCCCCAAGAAATCTTTTATATATATATATATATATATATATATATATATATATATATATATATATATATATATATATATATTTATATATATATATATATATATATATATATATATATATATATATATATATATGAGTTAATAAAATATTAAAAAAATACGATAGTTATCATTTTTGAAGCAATGATCGGCCTATTGTTTTATAGAACGATTGTCAGCGGCACTGATACTTGAAAAAAAACTATCAGTTGGACCCCAATATATATATATATATATATATATATATATATATATATATATATATATATATATATATATATATATATATATATATATATATATATATATATATATATATATATATATATATATATATATAAAGAGAGAAAGATATATATTTATTTATTTATATATTTATATATATATATATATATAACTAATATATATACCATAACTATATATATATATATATATATATATATATATATATATATATATATATATATATACATATATGGGGCCCAAGCTTGGAAAGAATGTACAATCAAATTTTAAAAATACTTGAGCTTTTAGATTCTTAAACGTTGCTGCAAGGTTTTTCAAACTCTATAAAATCTATTAAGTGTTTAATATGAATTTTCAAGAATGAATGTTATGCACCCATTTGTCAGTAAGATTTTCTTTCTCGCCGGATAAAAGTTGATCATTAAAGCTAATATAACGTGGAGATACTAAGTACTTTATTAACTTTATATATATATATATATATATATATATATATATATATATATATATATATATATATATATATATATATATATATATCCGACGAGATACAGATATTTATATATACTCTATATCTAACTTTCCTTGTAAGCAGAGGAAGACTTATTTCCTTTAATTACTAAATTATTCAACTGTAATTGAGCCATGAGTATTCCCAGACAGACTCTTACATTCTCAAGATGAATATTTTTCCTCGAAGAGAAATTTCCAAAGGAACGAAGGTGAAAAAAAATCGCCGGTCTACACAAGACATAGAGAGGAAAAATTTGATCCTATATTAGCATACAAATTATTTCATTTATGGAAACAAGACAACAACAAATAAAATTACTGATTTCATTGTATTATGGAGAAAATATTATTCTTTGAAACAATTAGTAGTGCGTATATGTTATAGTTGTTTAGTGAAATATATTAGCAATTCTCAGCCACTTCAAAGGATATATATATATATATATATATATATATATATATATATATATATATATATATATATATATATATATATATATATATATATATATTATGTTTTCTTAATTTTTATTTATATTTAAAGATTTTTATTAAAAACATTTTTATTAAAAACATTTCATTATTTATTTAGTTACACAAAAACAAAAGACACATATTGATTTAAAAAACAGATTCTTCACAAAAATAATTAAAAAAAGTTACAATAATTGCGAGCTTTCGTCTCCATCAGGGAGACCTCTTCAGGCAAAGGAACAACGCATCTGAAGTCTGCCAACGTAGAAAGCACCTATTGTTAGTTGGTTATCTTCTTCAGAGAATTTTGGAAGTATCTTGAAGACTTCATATATTCGTTTTGTAAGTGGTCTAATTTTACCTCACCAGGTTGTTTATTAAAATTGTTCGAATTATAGATACAGAATGATTCAAGGATTCTTCTTGCCTTTGTATTAGTAACATTTCTAATGTTTTGCATATTGTCGGTGATAATAAGATGATTAAAGGATCTTCTATGAAATGTAAGAGATGAATTAATACTGTCTTTTTTTAAGTCTGCCAAGTGTTCTTTTTTTCTTCTTGAAAAATCTATAGTTTCACCTACATATATTTTTTCACAGGATGTACAAGGTATTTGATATACGCAGCTGTCAGAAACATTTTCTTTACATTTAGGGGGTCTAAAAGTATTAGACCACTTACAAAACGAATATATGAAGTCTTCAAGATACTTCCAAAATTCTCTGAAGAAGATAACCAACTAACAATAGGTGCTTTCTACGTTGGCAGACTTCAGATGCGTTGTTCCTTTGCCTGAAGAGGTCTCCCTGATGGAGACGAAAGCTCGCAATTATTGTAACTTTTTTTAATTATTTTTGTGAAGAATCTGTTTTTTTTAAATCAATATGTGTCTTTTGTTTTTGTGTAACTAAATAAATGGAAAAATTTTAATCCAAGGGCTTTCCTTTCTATATAAAATAAATACTGCGTTAAAGTAGTTTATCTTCATATATATATATATATATATATATATATATATATATATATATATATATATATATATATATATATATATATATATATATATATATATATATATATATATATATATAGATATATATATATATATATATATATATATATATATATATATATATATATATATATATATATATATATATATATATATATATATATATATAGAGTATATATAATATATATATATATATATATATATATATATATATATATATATATATATATATATATATATATATAATAACTTATATATGTATATTTATATATATATATATATATATATATAAATATATATATATATATATATATATATATATATATATATATATAACATATATATATATATATATATGTAAAAAAAAATATATATATATAATAATAATAATAATATATATATATATATATATATATAACTAACAATATAACATATATATATATATATATATATATATATATATATATATATATTTGAACGGACTCTTGCCGGGGTTGGACAAATTGAAATCAGTTGGAAAGACGAAATGAGATATATCAGAGGAAGGATTAAATAGAGGACAGTAAACAAAAGAGTGCAATGACAGAAAGCTTCAAGTGGTTTATTGTCTAACGAAGAGAGATTATGTGCTGACTACTCGATTCAATGCCAAATTGTTATTTAAAAGCAGAGAAGAAATTTTAATCAAAATTTGAAGAAAACATTTAATTTTTTTTATTGAATTAAACATCGAACATCTGAAATTAAAATTTTAAAAAAACTAAAGTCAATAATTTAACAAATTCCAGAGAGAAGAAACAAAATTATCCATTCATATATTTAAGTTAATTTCAAATAAGATAAAGATGTATTGAACTAAAATAATTTGAGAATCAATAAAATTAATGAATAAGTCCTTTGGAAACACAAAACACGATTTTAGAAATTATAGAATCTGCTTGTAAATGACTTCTGTTCTGTAAAGGATGGGCATTTCGGCTCTATCAATGCAAATAGACACTTGCTTCACGTGATTATAGGAGCAGAGGATCTTTTTTTCTTCCCTCAAATGTAAGGATGCAGGAGTAGAAAAAATACTTTCTCCAACTGAGATCACCATGCACTCATATGGATACGGTACTGCTGCTATATATATATATATGTTTTTAAGTAGGAGGTAAGGGAACGTAGGAGAGTAGATATTAGAGATGATAGGTTATTAAGGGTATAGAGTACTATTTAACTATAGGTATATCGTAATGATATAGTATATATAATGGTATTAGTACCAACTAGTGGCACGGGTTTGCAAATGTAAGACTGACGATTATCTGTATCGATGAAATTAATCATTTATTCGATATTTGAGGGACCAAAGCAAATAGTACATAGAGTATACTGGTCAGCCGTGGGATATTCTTTGTTATTTTCAGCATATGGAACTTTAGACACTATTGCTTATGGGAGAGAATATTTTCGAGAGTTTTCTTTTGATCTCATAATGACTGTGTGAGATTTTAGCGTATTCGCTTGTGCAGGTCTTTTCGATTTCTATTTTTCTTTAGATCTATTTGTTTTATTAATCGATTAACAATTGTTTTTTAAGGTATTCGGTTGGTGAATGTTTTTTAGACTATCTCGATTCTCCGGGGTTTAACGTATGCTCTAAGCCGTGGAATTGTAGCTTTTATTTCTAGGAAATGTAATTAATTGCGTCGTAATGTGAGTATGATATTATTAGTATAGCGTATAGTAGTAGTCATATAGGGAATACAGAGGTGTGCTACATGAGTTGTGGTGTGGATTAGGTAAGCTGAGAATAGCTAATATTTTAGAACGTGTATAACTATAGCTTATAGTGAATTAGTATAGTATATAGATATATGTATATATATATATAGTATGTATATATATGGTTCGCATGTCCATTATACGTAGCCACCTACAGTACTGAAACGTTTTCTTTCTACTAATATTAGATAGTAGAAAGAAAATTTACAGACTACAGCGCGCATAGAGAAATGAAGTTTGAGATTTTTTTGCTATACATAATAGAGTTTTGGTCTTAACCGCAGTAAAGGCTGAATTTGTTTTTGAAAGCATGGGATAATTGAAAATAAACTATACACTATTATTGAGTTATCGGGTTAAGCCCTATAGTCATTAAAGTTAAGTTTCGTTAAGGGTTACATAGGATTTTAAACTTGTTTTTAATATTCTTAAAGGTGATAAGCTCTTTCTTTTACACTACAGTTCGTTTATTTATTTTGGATCTTTCATCACAAATACAGTTTATTTTGATCTTTATGCAAATTAAAGAATGTGTTAGCGGGATCCATGGCAACATGCTGGCATGGATAGAAAACTCACTCACGGATAGTAGGAATGATCTATATATATATTATTATATGATAATCGTAGTAATACTAAATATATAATAATTCGCTGTATATGTACTAGTTATAGCTTATAGCTGATTAGATCTTCTAGCGAGTGATATTTTAATTAGTGTAAGCTGTAGAGGGTATCAAATATATATTATTATAGTATGGGACGTTTCCCCTAAAAGGGATGTTGAACCGTGATGTATCTATCGAAACGAGGGATTGTAAGTGCGAATTTTTTTTCGGATCTATTGTCAAGCAAAAGAGCGACAAGGTTCGCAATATACTAGTTTTTAGTTTTAATTAAACTAAAGGAATACCCAAGATTTAATCGCCAAGATGTCAAGAGTCAGGGTCTCTCGGTCGCCTCTAGGTGGATGATGGGGGCACTTCGTCCCCCTCTGTCTCTCCGTCCGGTGAACCCTGTAAAAAAATAAATAAAAAAGAAATTAAAACAAAATTAACATATAAATCAAATAACAATGATATAGGGTAAAGCATGACAACTGTGCTAAATTTTTCTCTTGCTTTCTATTGGAGTTCAATAGTTACAACAGCAGTCACTGTGCATGGCTAGTCGAGTGTAGTAGTGGCAGACGATATTTGAGAGATCTGTGATTTTTATGTAACATCTCTTTAAAGGAAAAGTGCCTTATATATATATATATATGAAGAAGTATATAATACTGCTATAATATATTTAGCATATATTTAATATATATAGTATATACATATGATATAAATAATGTATATGAAGGAATAAATGACTTAGTATATAGTATAATATATACTAATAGTAGTATAGGTTAGAACTTATTGATAGATCGTCCTCTACCATGTGGGTGATACAGTGTAACTATCTATCGACGATATGATTTTGAGTTTGTGATCTGTTGTACTAATCATTGTACCATTTTCACTAGTGCTTTTTAAAATTATTGTTTAGGGATTTTAAAATATCCATACTTTTCAGATGTTGTTTGATAAATAAGTAAGAGAAATATAAAATTTTTAAATAATATGTGAAAATATTATAGGTTTTAATTTTCACTTGCACGTTATAAAATTTAGCAATGATTTAAAAATTGCTATTTTTTAATAAATATACAATTGGTACTTCAGTGGGGATAAAATGTCGAAAATATATAATAGTACATAAAATACTAAATAAAAGCACGTTGCTTGTTTTAATTCGAAAGTGGATTGACGTACAAACTAAATTAGTTGTTATTACACACTTGATTTATAACAAGGATTGTCTGTTCAAATGAACCAGGTTCGTGAATGATAAAATGTGAAAGCTAGAGATAGTTTGAATATCACATCCGTATTCAAACTAGCACTATTGCCGGCCATGCGATAAGGTAATCGCACCTCAGGAAAGAAAGCAACCTTTCCTAGAAAATTAGCTTATTACAGTAATAAGAGTAATTATAGAAGTTTAGACTACATCCCAACAAAGTAAATTGACTAGATAAATTGAACTCATACTAATTATATTATAGGTAATATATATTAATAATATATTATAATATATAGTATATAGTTATATACCATAGTATATATATATAGGTATATTATATACTTATGTATAGTATATAGTATATATACATATGAGTGTATTATATATATATAATATTGTTATGATATAATATAATATATCATTTTTGATCATTAGTATTAATATGTAGCTATTAACTGCTTTAAAAAAAATGTTTTTGGAATACTTATAGATAAGTAAGAAATATATATATCTATAGTATATATATATATATATATAGTACCATATATATTATTGTTATACTATAAAATATATATATACCTATATATATATTATATATGATATAATTATATAATAATATACATACCACAAATCTCACCAAAAATGTTGACAAATGTAAGAACTGACGATTTTCTGGATAAATTAGATTTTAATCCTTAGCGAAATATGGGACAGCAATAGTTCAAAATGATATACTGTTAGCCATGGATATCTATATGTGATTTATTTTCAGCATAATGGAGACTTTCGAGCACTATTCTTATGGAGAAGAGATATTTTTCCGAGAGTTTTTCTTTTGCTGCAATAATTATGTTGAGATTTTAAATCTCCATGTTCTATTGGCCAGTGTTTTCGGAAATTTGATTTATCTTTCTGTATTTCTTATAGATTTAGGTTTTTTTTTAATCAGATATAAATTTAGTTTTTAAAAGGTATTCCTTTGGTGAGTTTTGTAGAATTCGGATACTGGGGTTTGAAGTATTTTGAAGGTACTTGGAGATGAGCGTAGTTTCTGGCCATGTAAGTTAAGTCTTATATATGGCAGACATTAATCTATATATTAAGTATATATCATATCATATATATAATATATTAATATATATAATGTATATATATATTATATAAGCTATTAATATATATATCTATAGTTTATTATATATATATATATTGATATAGAATATAATTGCACTGATAATTTAGCAGATATATATATAAGGCTAGGTATATTTGGAGATAAGCTATAGTATCGATGTATAGTTGTATCGTATAATCGGAAGCTTCGATGTCCATGTATCTGGTAGTAGTGCGATCAGTGATGAACGGGACCATAGTATAAAGTGGTTTTTGCGATTGTAGTTCGATAATCAGAGGTGTCTGTGATTCGATGATATAGAGATGCAAAGATGGTGTAACAACGTCGCGCATATTGAAGAAAAGAAGAGAAGTCGTTTATTTTCGTTAATTCTATTAAGTAATCTATGAAATATAACGACTCCGATTGGATCGAGGTCATTATGATGGTTTTTGAGAAACAATGAAGAAGGTGAGAATCTCATTGACTCAATAGATATGATAGGTCTATGAGGTTTAGATTAGGCTAAGTAAGCCACGTAAGAGGTGTCTAACGTATATTCGTTGGGCAAGAGTTTGTATCCATTTGATGTGTTGAAGTAGCTGTGTGTTTTGTTGTTTGAATATTCTTAGGGGTGGTCGATCACCTCATTATCGAATGTGACAGTTTAATTGTATGTACTTTGTGATCAGCAATAGGCGTTTTTTTTGATCATTTATCAAGTGAAATGGATGTTTCGGATCATGAAGTCGCGACTATGGAGAATGCCCTCAGCACGGATAGTAGAGATCAGGACGAATGATATATTACAGTTACAACGCGTACGGTGAGCCGCTAATATATAGGTTCATATTATGTACTGTACGTATGAGTATCAGCTATATCTGTCTCCTGAATACATGATGTAAGACGTGATACCTATACTATTATTTTGTATTAATATAATGCAATACTACAGCTAGTATAATTATATAGGCTAAATATTGGACATTTGTATGGGTATCTGTTTAGAGTCATCGTACATATTGGCGGTTAGACCACTACGGGCCTCACAGCGAAGTGGCCATACTGGGCTGAAAAATCAATGGTGCACACCAGTCGGGGAGGGCCCGCTAATCGAATAAATCATAGAGTGGTATTCAAGCTTGTCAACAGGAAGATTGGATGGGGAGAATGGAATATGTACAGTCAGTCTATTGTATATTATCTAGCTGAGTGTATATATATTATTATAGTATATGAAAATACTAAATTGTATACTTTTTACTGGTAGTAGTATTTCCTCATATTAATAATATATATGAGTAGTATTAGTATAATGAGATATGAGATATTTAAGGTGGATATATATGAAAATATTTATATATTATATATATATAAAGATAAGTATATTATATATATATTGATATATCTATATATATAAAGATTATTGATAGATTGTCATCTCAATCCATGTGTTCAGCATGACATGCTCTTCAGCGCAATATGTTCTTGCAAGTTGAGTCTGTTAACTAATATCTTTACCATTTATCTTACCTATGGTCTTTGTTAAAGATATGCCAATTACTTTTCAGATGTATAGTTTGATAACACGCAAAATAGAAAATATGATATTTGTTTTCGCGCAATACAAAGAGCTTGTAGGAAGATACTTGTGCATATGTGCGTGGTTAGTTTCCCTTGCACGTTTTTAGTGATGATAACTTTTGTAACAATACTGATTTAAAAATTAGTCGCGTCTCCTTATCTTTTAATTAATAATAATCGTTGTAGTAGCTTCAAATTTGAGAGTGAAAAATAAGATAGCAAAGAAGTAAAGAAGTAAAAAAGCGATTTTTTTTCTTTGGCATCGAGCGAGAGGTGTAGATAGCGATGAGATAGAAACATTTAAGGTTAGTCTGCTGTAGAGAGTAGAACTTTCTGTTTAGATTACCCAGCGCAAATATCTGGTTTGAGATGGAACAATTAATTAAATATAAAGAATCCACACGAGTATTTTGAATTATTACAATGGGATGATACCCTACGACTATCTGTCTACGCTACTAGGTAGTGATACCTCTCAGGGTGTTTAAATAGAGGACATTTGCTAGGAGAGATATACAAACTAATCCTCATGTCAGATGTTAAGAGGTAAGATTGCATACGAGAAGTTTTTAGGAATATAACATCGCGAAACATATATGCTGCCAAACACAACACATTCACACTCACCATCATAGTAGTCTAGTGTACAGTACGGATTGCAAAGTGTATATCAAAAAAAAAAAAAACATGTCGCCTGAATGAGAGGTTTTTATTTAGCACTGTTTCCTTATATGGCTCGTACTGAGAAATAGGAAAAATTACGACTCTCGATGGAGAAATTAGAGAACAATAACTGACCAAATGGACGTAGATATCTGGATAAATGAGCTTCCAGTTGTGGGCTAAGAAACCATGAAGGTAGGAATGTCGAGTTTTTACACTTGGTTGCCAGGATTGAGAGAAGAATACGATAAATGGATGAGTGTATTTGTCGGCGTGTTATCGGAGTCGAGAAATGGACTATTGATAGCGATACTCGATAGGAAAATTTGCATGTTCTTGTTGTCTAACGCAATGTTTGCACGCATAAGAAATAAGAAAATACGCTCACTTTGTCAATAAGTCTTATAGTATGTTACGAACGATCATATATGTAATATCAACGGGATTTGAAGGATAACTTATCCACGTTGTAGGTAGAATAAGAGACGAGAGTTTAGTATATCTCGAATAATTAATAATAATAATAGAAATAAATAATATAAGTTAATTCATCAATCAACTAATATAATAATAATTCAATATAATGAAATCAATTAATAGCCAATAAATAAATATAATAATAATAAATACCTCAATAATCAATAATATAATAATAATAATAACTAATAATAATAATAATAATAATATATAATAATAAAAATAATGATAATATTTTATTATAATTTATTATTGTTGTTTTTTATTATTATCTAATTATTATTATTATGTATTATTTTATTATTTCATTATTTATTATTATTAATTAATATCTATTCATTTATTATTATATTATTATTATTTGTTTATTATATTAATCATTTAATATTATTATTATTATTATTTATATGTTATTATTTATTATTATTAATGTATTTTATTATTATATTATATTTCAGCATTATTTTATTATTATTATTATATATTTATATATTATCATTAGTTAATTATCTATTAATAATTATAATTAAAATTATAATTTATGATAATTTAGATTATAGATTATAATTATAATTTTAATTATAATTATAAATTTAATTATAGATTATTATTATTATTAATTATTATTATTATATTAATTGATTATTATATAGTTATTATTATTATTATTATTATTTTATTATTGATTATTATTATAATCTATTAATTATTATTATTATAGATTATTTTATTATTATTATTATATATTTTGAATTGTAGTGATTAGGTAGTGAATTAATAATAGAGTCTTATATAATTATGTATAATTTAATACTTATTCATTCTATATAATTATCTATTCTGGTAGTCAGTAGTTCAGGTATCATAGGTGATAGTACCGCAGTGTGCACCCAGCACGTAGTGAGTAGTAGTAGTAAGTAGGTAGTAGTACGTAGGTGAGTTGAGTGAGGAGTGTATCATAATGATGCTAAGTTTATCTCTATGTTGAGATAAGGGTTTCTTTTGTAGTAACAATTGGAGAGAATTTACACGAGAGATAAATCACTCCTAACCAATTTAGAAGGAAACACTTAGAGGAAATTAATTTGTGTTATATGCATAAATTAAAATATACTATAAATTTCCTGGTGTAAATTGACGCGAAGTCTTTGTTCATATAGCTGTTTACACAATGTTGGTATTGGTGTTGCCTAACTTATTTTTATGTGCATTTGAAATAATTTTCTTTTAATCTCATTAAGATCGTATTTGGCGCTTTTGAATGCATGTGTAGATAAGATAAGATTAGAATGATAGAGTAGATAGAGTGAGATAGATAGATAATAGAATAGATAGACAGATAGATTAGATAAGATATGATATCTAGTTAGAATAGAGCTAGATAGAAGTACTATGTTAGAAGTCACAGGATAAGAAGCAAGACGGAAAAGTTTATGTGAAGGTAGTAGTTTGCTGTAAGTTGATTCTTGTACTAGTAGCACGACTAGAAATTTAGTAGTAAGTTCAATTTCATATCAAGAGAATAGCAAGACGTGATGCTTGTATGCACAAATATGATTATGACGACATATAATTTGTCGGTAAGCTCAGAACAAATGTTATTTAGTATAATATTACTAAGGAGGTGTAGTTTTATTACTTTAAGAGAATTGGAGAACGCCAGAAGTGGTAGAGTAAGAGAGGAAAAGAATCATAGGCCTTAATTTTATGGTTCTCACACAGTAAGAATGTATTTTTACGTCGAGTAGCAATAATGTGCGTATAGTTTCATCTCTCTCTCATGCACGTTTTTTTGTTTCGCTAAAATATATAGACGATATATGAGTTCCAACCACCAGCTAATCTGAAGTATAAAAGAGTTATTGTTCTTCAACAACATATTATACTCCTCTTTCTCTCTCTCTCTCTCTCTCTCTCCTCTATCTCTCTCTTCTCTCGTCTCTCTCTCTTCTTCCTCTCTCTCCTCTCTCTCTCTCTTCCTGCAGTTGTCATGCTGCGAGCACCCACGCGACACTCACACACACACGAGAGCAAACGACATAATCAGACTAATGCACCACTGCTACACTCTGACACCAGCCTAAGTAAGCTATGGAACTCTCCGTATCACACTGCGCGCGCAACACTCAAAACAATATAAGTATGTATAGTTATATATAGTGTGTATTATTATGTATTAATACTATAGTGCTGATATATTGTAGTTTGATAGAATTAGTATATAATATGTATAGTGTAAGTAGATATGATGTTATGAGGGTGATATAGATATGAGGTATTCGCGGTGGATATAGGTAAGACCTTTATGGTGTGTGATATGACTATAGATATGACAAATGATAGTTAAGTTACTTGTATTTGGTTGGTGACTCATTATGACTATATGAGGATATATGATGGAGTACACACTGTATAGTAAAGGAAGCGCTGCGGTCATAAATAGTATTTGTATTGATCGAGGATAGGTATTTACCTGATAATTATAATATAGTATATACTATATATATATACTATATAATAATATAATATAGTTAATAATATAAATTATATTATATTAGTAGTATCAAGATTCCATATCTATATAGTATATAGTATACTTGGTATATATACGATATATAATTTTCTAATTATAATAGGACTGTACTTTAGTATTCATATGATCCTTAATCATTAGCTTATAATATATTGTATAGATATTTAAAGCAGAGATCTTACCTACCTGTTTAAATAGATACAATATATATATATATATTATATATAGATGATTATCATATAATATATATATATATATATTATTTATATATTATATATAGGTAATATAATTATTATAATATATAGATATATTATATATAACTATACGCGGGGTAATATTAATATCCGGGGGTATACAACGTATTATAGTCCGATGAATATATTATAATATATAAATACTTATTAATAAACATAATAGTGTATGATTGCTTTGCACTTATAATAGCATATCAGTGTGGGATGTGTTTCTATATTATAAACTATATTTTGATATATAATTTATATTATACATATATATTATTATATATTATATAATATATATATATATATATATTATATATTATATTATATATAGGTAGTATATATATAGAATTTATGATATCCTATATAATGTGGACTTATAAAACAACATAGTATAGTTGTGTTTATTTTATAGTAATTATAGAAGTGTGATATATGCGTTTCTGAACTGATAAAGTAGTATATAAGATAGTTACGGGATATCCGTATGGATGTGAGTACAGAAAGGATAGTCAGACTATGCATGAGCGGTCGGAGAGGGGCTTCTGTGATGTTATGTGTGATATGATTTGTGAGATCAGTACGGTTTTCAAGGTGTGAGCGGGATCTGATGTCAGATATTAGGGGTTACGTATAAGTTGAGCGATTAGTGATTAATTAAGCTCAGGCGTAGTTAGTATTAGTAACTTAGAAGTTAGTGCTGAATTTGAGGATTCGGAATATAGTAGTAGTGACGGCAAGGGAGTCTAAGATGATGTTTAGTGTGTGATCATTTGATGATCAGGAGCTTGACATAAAACTATTCCAAGTCATGTATCTGATCTGGTGTGACTAATGTAGGAATCAGGAAGGTAGGATGAGGATTAAGGCAGGTTGTAGGGTATAGTTAGTGATACAAGCAAGTAATGGATTATTATTCTAAGGTATATATATATATATTAAATATATATATATATATATATTATATATAGTATATAGATATATAATATTTTATGATGTATGATGAACTTATGATAGGGTAATACGTGAGCGATATATTACTAGTAGAATAGTATATTATAGGTATAGTATTTAGATCTAATTACTATAAGGTATATAGATTATACTACATAGTATATACTATAAGGTACAATATGGAATGAAGTATTAGTATGTGAGGGGTGAGGTAGGTACGGTAGTTGTGATAATAGGAGGTAATATATAGTTAAGTACGCTTAATCGGATTGAGGGGCGATAATTTATTAGGAGAGTGTAGGTCAAAGTGTAGCTTAGGAGGGTCTAGTCATTGATACTGTATGATGTGGTCACATACAGTATATATCTATTATAATACTTGAGTATATATATTATCCTAGTATTTTTATACAGGTATAATACGTATTATATTATGAGCTCGTAATTGCAATAGTATAGAATAGATAATTATTCCTGGGCAGTACGACGTCATGATAATGTATAGGAGTATAGTTAACAGAGTCATATGAGTGTCAGCATTTGCTATTATTTTTTCTAGTATTATTAGGCAGTACGGAAGGGTTGTAAGGGTGACTACAGACGTGAGCGACCTTTGGAAGGTGTAATGTAGTAATAGAGGGTATATATTTATATATCTAGTGAATTGGTTAGTATTTTAGAGTATCTACGATCGAGAATCTGAATTTCTGTGTTGTTAATTATTAGTGTGATTGGGTGGGGATTATTGTTGCGCGTTAGGAATTTTAAATTCAAATATGTGTGTTGGGTGATAGTCACCTGAATATTCCGATTTTATGTATATGAACGGTGTCGTAACTTCCGTCCGCGATTTTAACGCATATTCTCGTTGTCGGAAGGGAAGAGAGGGAAAGGAACAACATAATGGAGAATTTATTTTATTAAGATCGACGTGGATGTTGGTTTCAGACTAAAAAGAGATAAATAGTTGCCGAAATCAAGTCAGAGACTCCTAAAAGAGACATTTCACTATATGGGGAAGAGTCAGGGTTGTTCACTATTTTATATTCTAAATAATGCAAAGTAGAATTCCTTAACATCATATTTCCTTGTTCCATTTCCTGATGTGTGTATCAAAGGTATCTGGAAGAAGTCTTGTTTCACAAATTCTCATCCGGAGGTTGTGGGGGTGGAATGGTTTAAATCGCTCAAGATCCAAATTAAATGGTCGGACATTATAATAGTACTGCGTGAAACGAAGTTAGGTAATGAGATTAAAAGCAGATGTGTCTCTTTGAATCTTGTACATGGAGGTCAGGTACGATAATAACAGTATGAGCTACACGTCGAGTCGGGAGGTTGAGGAATATTAAGTGTCTCAGTAATGTGAATGTATGCATTTACGCAGTGATTAAGACAATCGCTTCTACTTACTGAAATGACAAAAGTATTAATTACACTGTACTTTGTGAGTGTACTCTCATGTGTATTTGATACTTTTTTCATGGAAGTGATCTGATCACGGTTGTCCTTGATTGGGATTGCGAGGCCCTTGCAAGCGATAAGTGCTTGGAAACGGTGATCTTCAGAATTTTAAGCGCGCTATGATCGTCGATATTATAATTATTGCTTTACTGAAGGGCCACACTCGGCCTTTTAGCTGCTCTGCGAACCCACGGGCACACTGCAGCCTTTTAAGTTTTACGTTATAGAAAGCTAGACAGATCATCCATCTCGTAACTGAACATTTATAATCGTCAAGTGCTCGTTTATATAGTTATAGATAGTATGAATAATACTATATAGTATAGTTATTAATCTTAACAGTTATATATATATATTAGTAATTATATGTATATTATTTGTAGTTTGTTTTTTTCCGTCTTTTATCAGCCAGTTCGGAAGTACTAAATGCTGATCATAAGTGCTCTTATTTTTAAAGTATGTAATCGGTAAACAGTATATTACTAATAGTATATTATAGTTAATAGTATAACTGTTCCATTTGACTAGTATATACATATAATAATAATGAATACTGCATAATTTATGATAGATAATAATGTATTATATATCATATTTAATTAATAATAATAGAGAATAATAAATCATGTACTATTAAATAAATCTGCAAACTTAGGACCTAATAATGTTTTATAATTAAAGATAATTATATAAGTATTCTATAATAATGAAAAAATAATATATATAATAGAAGAGTAAATTATAAATAAGGATGAGGATAATGATGAAATATGTTTTAAAAGAGATAATATAAATAAGCCCTAATTGCCACCTGATAATACACACCCAATGGTCCGAAAAACCCAGACGGTAAATTAAATTAGAATTAATTACGCAAAATATGCGAAATTTTATCAAAAAATAAAGGTAAAAATTAATTGTAAATTTGTAATAATATAAAAATAAAACTAATTTAAAAGATATAGTAGATTTAAAATATAAACATGAATTCAGATAGTAATAATAAGCAATCACTGATAAGAAGATGCAAATTGTATACTAAGGAAGATATGGAAAATATAATATAGTAGTAGAATAATACTAAGATTAATAATAATTGCTTGAAATAATTAAAACGATAAGTAGATTTAGAAATTAAACATGATTCAGATAGTAATAAAGAAAGAGCTAATACTGTTACCACTGTCACAACTAGAAACAAACAGGAAGAACAAAAAAACTTCACTGAAACTAAAAATACTTCTATAGACATATGACAAAGAACTCAAAACATATGGATAACGGATTCAATTGGTTTTTCATACATGTGTTAAAATATTAGACATAAAGATGATTCATGATAGCGTCGAAACGTTGAAATACGCACAGGGCAGGAGAGAAGTTGAAGAGAGAGTATTAAAATTAATAATAATAAGAGTAATTATTATAATAAAGTTGTGAATATATAATAATGATTCGATAATAATATGATATTACTTATTAGAATATGATATACTGGAATAACTCATTTCCTATCACAGAAAATATCAGGATATATAATTAACACAACTAGTCATGATATAATATTAATTAAATCAATATTTATAACGATATATATCATATCCTGAGAAGAAAAGCTGATCACACACAAATCACACATAATATATTATGATATTAATTCATAACCTATACTCAAGGAAAAAATCAATATTGTTTATTTAATAATAAAAATTACTAATAGTCATTATTACCTTTAATGTAATAAAAACTAGTTCTACGTGAAGAGTGAATTTCATCTCAGGCTATAGTTATAGTAGGACTGAGTTATTTATAACTATGTTCTAGATTTTAATTTATGTTAAGCTAATTAGTCAGGCAGATTATAGATAAGGGATTAGGGAGATGAAGGTTGTAGAGAAACAAGTGGTACAGAATATTTTCTTCTCTCCTAACTGGAGATTTGTTACACTTACCAAATAATATTTATAAAAATACGAGATCGATAATGCTTTAATTGCTGTATAAGAATGAAGGCTATTCACTTTAACTGACTCCAGCAATTGTATAGGTACGAGTGATCAATTAATTTACGTATCATGTTACCAAAATTAAATTTAGATGTTTTCGATATTGTTTATAATATTATTAGTAATAGATAATATTATTAATACGATATCATTTTATGAGGTAGTACGTATAGTAGACTATATATATATTATATTATTTGGATAGTTCGTTATTATATGTATATTTTATGTAGGAATATAGTAGAGCGTATATTTTTAAGGACGTAGTGATGATAGCTGAATAGGCTAGGTGAATGGTAAATATCTAGGTAAATAATTATATAGTATATCTTCTTAGGGAGTTAAATTAATATATAATATGTTCTATAGCTTATATAATTTATGAACAGTCATTGGGAGTTACAGGGATTCCAAGAATAATAGTATTAAGTTGATAGTAAATAATCGAGCTAGGTACCTAGAACAGATATCGTAACTAAACAAGCCGTATTATATACAATAAAATGACCTAATTAATTACATTAAATATATTAAATAAAATAATAATTTTCAAGTTGTTAGGGATAAGTATTATGTCTAATATGTAATATAGTATGGTCGAGAGATATTGTATATCAGACTTCTGAAGTGATGTAAATCAATATTTATATATTGGTATTATTGGAAACATGTGTTAAACATGCTATAAATATACTAGGATGGATTAATATCAATACATTTAAAATTTGAGGGCTTGAAAAAAGCACACTTTGTTTAACCAGATCCAAGCCTAACTTAGAGTACATAACATGAAATAACAAATCAAAAACTAGAAATATGATAGACCTAATGGGTTTTGAGATTAAATTATTAAGATTAATGGACACGAATGAGATACACAAGTGGGAATTAACTGAGATATTTTTTTTAGTTTGTATATAAGATTACTTATTTTTTCCTATTTTGATAAAATTTTAATCTGGTAGGCCTAGGTTTGATTTTCACACTGAATCAGAACATACATTAATCTCCTGACTGATATAAATACAAATTCCCAAATACTCATGAGATTATTCAAAGATTTCACTAAGCTCGAACGAAATATACTAAACACTATAAAAATTAAAAGAAAACCCTGTAAATACTCCACCATCACAGTTCCAGCCTGCTCAATTACCCTCGTCTTAGAAGTATTAGAATGATAAAGTGCATATAAATAATATTCGCTAAATTAAAAGTCCATCGAAATTGTTTATATATAATAAATCTCAAAGCAATTTGAAGAAATAGAGTATTGCAGACCCCGTTGTGACTTAAAGTGTCCAAATATTGTTTGTTATGAAATAACGATGTTTGCGCTGCTCTCAAGAAAAAAAGAGAGGGCTGTAGAAAGAGTCGGAAGCTTTGGGAGGTGTTGGGCTTTTAAATAGATGAATTTCACAAGCTTGAGGTGATCACATCGGAAAATTCTATATGGATCAACTTGAATAGAATTGGAGAACTGAAATCAAGAGGTAATTCTAGATGAAAAAGAGATAATATATTTAAAATAAGTAAAGGAATAGAGAAACGATATTACAGAAACGATATTTAAATACTATCTTGAGAGTAATATAGGGATTTTATGTTGCTTTCCAATAAATAGATATGTGCATTTCATAATTGAAGGTCATTATATTTCATGTTAGTATATCAGGAGTTTTGACAATGATTAAAAGATTATCGTTACGCTTTGCATCTAAAAACCTGGAAAAATAAATTAGAAGAAAAGAAAGGGAACAACCCGTTGTATCCGACTTCCCGGAGAATTGCGTCATTTCTCGAAATATGTCTCAATAATCTCTTTTCTGTAATAGTCAAAGTATCGCCAAGAGAAAAACATCATGATAATTGCTCCATCTCATAAATTCCGAGTTCCAAATCAGAAAAGAATATCAATACGCTGTCCTAAATCCCTATAGTATAAATTCGCCAGTATAATACGAAATTTAAAATTTTCCATGATTAATATGGATCAAGAACTTATGCAAATGTAAGAGAAGACGTGAAAGATCAGAAACTGTCGTCTATTCACGTGAGTTGGGAGTCGGGCTTTGAGAGTGTCCCTACATTTAACAAGTTTCTTCCTCTCATCATTTAACAAAGACCGTGGACATATATATTGTAACTTCGAATTTGTCGATGCCCGAAAGTTACTCTGAGTATTTAAAGCGGCCCAAAAATCTACGATTATATTTCCCTTAGCACTCTCCAAAAACGCCTTGCTTTCGAGTTGTTAAATTGTTTCTGTCCCCGTCTGCTAGTAACATCTCTTCTCAGGAATTATCAAAATTTTTATCGAAATAAGCGAATGCGATTTTGATTTTTCACAAACACTATACTAACATTTCCAAAATGCATACATTCAAATTGATTAATTAATGTACATATCGAGACTAGATCCAAATAATAATTTCATGTTCATGTATTTTGAGACCTTGACTTCCATCTCCAGTCATGTGTTTTTATTAGGTGACCTACACTTTCTTCTAATATCATGTTATTGTATGAATAGCTTGGTCTTATCAGTAATTGAAAGATGAAAAAAAATTATACTTTCTTTTCATAAAAAGCCTTCAATTTCCTTCAATCTCTTCCCAACTCTTGTCTACAAATGATGAGTCATTCACATTTCTCTCCATTGCGTCCTTTCAAACACATCAATGAACATTCTTAGGTGCAGTGTCAAGCTTAAAAGTTTAACATAATTACTACACTGCTTCATAATTACAGTATATATTTATTATTTTAAGCGCAACATTAACCTATTTTTTATAATTCATAACATTTTATTAGCTATATTTCAAGATGTATGCAAGTCTTGCAGAACCTTAGTAAAACTCCCAAGAATCAAAACAGATGATCACAATCAAGATTCATTTGCAAAATTCTTAATAAACAAAATGTTTGCAAGTCTTGCAGAACGCTGTAGTGAAAACTCCCAAGAATCGAAAACAGATGTTATCGTCTCAAACAAAACCCAATATCTAAAGCTAATAAAATATCAAAAGATGGTAGTTTTCTTTCATACTTCCTCCCAAGAATAAACAGAATTTGATCACTAAATTTTGCAAAATTAAAATTGTTTTTTAAACACATAAATATCCAAATAATATTCTGAAATAATATTAAGAATGACTTAACAGACCAACAAAAAGATAAAGAACACTCGGAAATAAAGACAACGTTTTAGTAAGAAGGTATAACGAAGCAAAAAAAAACGCTAAAGATTTATCGAGATGTTAAATTATAAATAGAAATCTAAATCGGCTGAAGAAATTCTAGAATTTTATGTCCATTATTATAGAGTAATAGCGACTGAATTATAATGAATAGCGGGATACTTAGCCCGAGAGCCAAAAATTGAGTTGGTGTAAAAAAGCTGAAAATTGAATACAGGCACTGAATATTGTAGAAATTAAACATAGAAGGGCAAGCCTCCAACCATCAAACATTACAACTACCTCCTGAACCAAAAGAAAATAAAAATATTATAGAAATTATTGTGCTATAATAATCGTCAAGTAATATAAAGGTAATAAAAACTAACTATCACTCATAATACAAAGGAGTAAGGTAAAGAATAACTATACCCTTAGTCTCTTGTGAAATAAAAACAACGATGTATTTGTAGTACCAGAATGCTAACATAATAATACCTCTATCTATAACACAATAAAGTAGCTCTACTAAATATAATGTGGAATATTACCGCAAGGATCACCTATAATATATATATATATCATTATATATATAGTATAATAATGGATATAACATTCCGATACGTATATAGGTGAAAGAATAGTTACAATAACACCGTTATGCGTAAGGGGATAGGCGTCAGCTATCTGAATATGATGATAGTAAATGTATAATAAATATTTAGTAGAGTATATAAATTTGAGCTATATAGATAAGTAAATATTATATAATATACAAAAAAGTGAACTTGCCACTTGCGGGCAAGCACTTTGTATGTCAGGTAACTAGAGCAGATATCGCGAGCCGACCTCCAATTATCTGCGGTTGCGTCCGCGAGATTATGCCGCTGTGGTCTGCAATCTTAGTTGAAAGGAGCCTGCAAACTTCTTTCGAACGCCCAATGCATATTAATATACGAAGTGCCAAAATTTTAACCGCGGAAAGTTCGCATATCCCGCAACTTTTAAACCTGACAAGGTCGTCACTAGAAAAAATCAACACATAATTAATCTCTCTATATAATCTCGTTTTGAAATTGCTTCAATACTTCAGTAAGACAGTTAACATGCCTCTTACCCACATGATTATTTACATTGAACTTCAAATTAATGTGACCTGTATTAATTAATATACTACTATAGAATTATTTTTATTTATTTCATTACCTTAATATATAATAGAACGACAAGAATCTATTAATTATTATATGTCATGTGATATCATTCATATAATTATTATGTCGATTATTATATAATTATTATTATATTATGGTGAACAATTAATCTATCTGGATGTTTATTCATGTATCCTATTCCATTATTTATTCATTCATATACTTATTCAATTATTATTATTATTCATTAATTCATATAATAATGTAAGAAATTCTTGCCGATATTCCAGAGTACGACTTTGATTTTTTCCGTTAAATGATCTCGAGTCTTGTTTCAAATTTAACTGATTGTTAACCAGTGATGAGAAGATCTCAAAGCCAACCCATCACACAACAGGCTACTCTATTCCATCCGCAGCTAATTCAAATTGAGACTATACACTTTACCTTATTTATAGCATCATCGCCTAGTTGACCTTACAGACTTAATGGAGTCCGTCCACTACATAACGTATGCTTATAAACTTATCATGTAAATATATCGCCTATCTAAGACACACTTCTGACTTTTGCACTACCCTACTTAGTTATGCTTAAGATCACACATGATAAGACTGAATACAAGACCTTTATTCTCGAAATAAACACGTGAATAAATGCTTAAGTAAGTTAAATAAAGAAAAAAGTCTAGTAAGTAATAATTAAATCTAGTGCTTAATGTATACTGCTTTTATCTCTAATAATACTATATATATATAATAATATATAAAGATAATATTATATATTATATCATATGATATATAAATGTATTAGGATATACTTTAACTATTCCATGCAGATGTAGAATATTGTATGATGCATTAATATTAAGTATAATATATCTTATATAATTGAAGGCATATTAATATATAAGTAATATATAAAATTAATAAATATAAATACTATATATAATTATCTACATATATATAATATATTATAATATATAATAAATAAATATAATATAATTATATAATCTAGATTAATATATAAATATAATAATATATATTATTAAATATATATACTATATATAATTTAAAATATATATTAATAATAATAGATATATAATGAGATATATTAAGATAAGAATATACATATAGTATAGTAATTATTAATATATAATTATTATATATGTAAATAATATATATATATATATTATATATTAATATAAATTAATATAAATACTATATATATAATACTATATATCATATCACTTCAAGCTATACAAATAACTTTATATAATATAAGTAATGAAGATATAATATATATATATACCAATATAAATATCATAAGTATTATAAATCAGGTATCATAGTATAATATACTAAATAACTATCAATATATATATATATATATTAAAGTTATACAATATAATATCAATGCGTTTTTTCTCGGCACTTTGATACATAGGGATAACTACGACGATTGGCGGCCTTAATGCGTTTGCTTCTAGAACTCCTAGCGATAATAATTTGAGCATATGACTTAGCTCACATTTTGAATTACTCTCTTAGGACGCTGATCGCCATTCTGATTAAATAATAATATAAAGAACCAGATTATAATAAAAGCATGCGGAAAGAACGTGTAAATTGATTGATGCCGTAAAAAGTAGCAGAGAGTTCATTATCCGTCATAACATAGCGGAACGATAAAGTCCTCTAACTCCTCATAATCCATCGTTCAATCTGCTTGCTCTGAACTGAGTCATTCAGGCTAGAGGACAGTGCTTATCTGGGGGGCGAAAGAATATCTGCGAACGTCTTCTAAGGCACTCTGCCATAATTTTCATTCAGCTAGAAATCGTTGCAAGCAGCATACAAACTTGGTCGAGAACAAGCGGGCTTGCATGCAAAAAGAAAGTGGCGACTAACCTCCTTGATTCTCCAGAGCGAACTGATAAAAAATAACTGATTCGTAAAAGAAAACCTCAAACTTAAACCGAAAAACAATGCTCTAAAAAAGCAAAGCTGAAAACTGAGTAAAAGCTACTGTCTTTCCTTCCTCTTATGTCTAAGATACATGGTGGTTCAATGCATAAATAGTCTAATCCTCCAAACTAAGGAATAAC